>PVKZ01002045.1:0-272516 GCA_004027375.1 Macroglossus sobrinus
AATGTGTTCTTCATTCTGACGGGTTTCCTTTTATAATTTTCATTTCCATTTTTTTATGTTTTCTTATCTCTTTGTTAAAGTTATCACTGAATTCATCTACACTTCCCATACATTATTTGAACATCTTTATAACCAGTGTTTTGAACTCTGCATCTGTGAGATTACTTGACTCTGTTATTTCTGGATCTATGTTCTGTTCTAGCTTATGGATTGTGCTTCTTTGTCTTCCAATTCTAGCTGCTTTTTTGTGTCTATGTACTAAGCAAAGCTCTTAAGTCTCCTAGTTTTATTAGTATGGCTTTGTGTATTAGATATTCAGTGGTGCAGTCCTGAGAGGTGTTCAGCTGTAGGCCAAATTTAGACTCAACCTCTGCCCCTCCAGGGCTACCTGTTAAGACTGAACAAGAAATCTACAGATGCTGTGCTTACAGTTGCCTCAAAAGGCCACACCAGAAACCAAGGCCAGATGCCTCCAGTGTAAGTCTAGGTGCTGCTCAGCAAGAAACACCTGAATAAGTGGGGACATACCTGAATATGGTTTGAGTAGGGCTGTGATTTGGGGGTGGGGCGGAATTTCAGGGACTTCTCTAGGCAGAACAATCTCTGTATCCAATATGCTAACATCTCTGTTACAGAGGCACTGCTTACACATGCTGGGAATAGAGAGGGCTCAATAGAGGAACTATGAATATTGCTTGTCGTTTCTGTACAGAGCAAGTCTCATCTCGGCCCTCACTCTGAAAACTCATTGTTCCCCGGAAGTTCCCGGTGACCCCTGCGCAGCTGAACCACCACTGGTGCTCAGAATGAGTAGGTCTATCACTGCGAAATGATGCTCAGGGACTTGGCCCTTTAAGAGTCATCTGGAGCTGTTGCTGCCTCAGCCCCTGTCCCTCTCAGCAGCTCTGTTGGGTAGCCTCTCATCCTCACCACATCCTACCTTCTGCCATTGCAGGGTGATTTCTTAGATTTCCTCTTAGTTATAGGGCTTATTCATCTAGATCTCAGGTGATTTCCCTTACTCTGTGCTCCTTGGTTCTGTCACAACTTTGATTTGGTCACCAGAGTGATTAACAGAGCCTCTATCATCTATGCCATTTGTTTTCTCTCCAATTTTGTTTTCTTTTTAACTCACTTGGGATGACCCCCTTCAGTATTTACTGTAATACAGGCCTTGTAGCAGAGAATTTCCACAAATTGTATATGTCTTTAAAAGACTTTATTCCTCCTTCATATCTAAAGGAGAGCTTCACTGTATGTATTATTCTTGGCTGGCAATTCCTTTCACTTAGTAGTTCAACTATTTGATTCCACTCCTTTCTTACTTGTAATGTTTGTATTGAGAAGTTCTAAAATATTCTAATAAATTTTTCTCTATAGATTACTGTCTTCTTTTCCCTGGCTGCCTTGAGAATGATTTCTTTTTCATTATTTTTTTTGACAATTTTAATATAATGTATCTTGGAGAAAGCCTTTTTGGGTTGAGATAATTGGGTGTTCTGTTAGCTTCTTAGATTCTAAGCACCAGCACATTCCTTGGATTTCAGAAATTCTCATCAACTCTTTGCCTAAAAATGCTCTCTGATTTCTTCTCATTTTCTTCTCCTTCTGAGATATCCACTATTCTTATGTTGCTTTACCTGATTGTGTGAGATAGTTCTTGTATAGCTCGTTTATTTATGTATTTATGTATGTATTTATTTATTTAATTCATTAATTTTAATCTCAGGTCCCTCTCTTATTCCTTCTGAGCCATTTAGAGATTTCTATCTTTGATATCCATGATTCTCTCCTCCTTCTGGTCAACTCTCTTTCTTAAGGTTGATTTTTTATTCTTCATCTCTTTTAATATGTTCTTCATCTTTAGGAGTTATATTTAGTTCTTTCTTAGGGTTTCAATCTCCTTGTTAAAAAAAACTCACTTTATTGGTCTATTTTCATTCTGAGTCCTTGAAATTGTTGATTAAATTTATCTTGAATCTCGTTGAGATTTTTTTTAGAATTACAACTCTGAATTCTCTGTCATTAATTTGCATATTTTTATGTTCTCAAGCTTGTTTTCTAAAGATTTATCTCTTTCTTTTTGAGCTGCCTTGTCATCTTAGTTGTTCATGGTGTTTGATGGACTGCTTCTCCACTTGCGTATTAATGGGAATGGGTTCTGCTTTTCTTTTCAAAAAAGATTTAGTATATATATATATATATATATATATATATATATATATATATATATAAATGTTTCTCTTTAGTAAGTTGATAAAATGTATTTTCTTTTGATTCCAGTAGATGGCATTCAACTCTCTTGGGTCTCTGCCTTGAGGCTAACTTTTTTTTCTAATACACTGTATATTTAATCCATGATCAGATTTCCTCTATCCCAGAGGCTGTGTGTGATACTGGCCATGGTTTATATTATAGTACTGGTTGATCAAATTCTCCTGGTGCTCCATGGTGCTAAGTCTGAGAGGATATGGGTGGTGGAAGGGTGTGCTTTGGATTGATGGGGGAGCGGGGAAATGCCAGGCTTTTTATCTCAGCCTCCTCCCTGGTAACAGCAACTGCTAAAACACAGCAGTTGGCCCTCTGCACTAAGTTTCTGTTCCACTTTCTATACTGATCCCTGGGCTCTGCTGCATGGAACACTCTGATCCCTCAGGCAGAGCTGTTCAAGGAACAGCTGCAACTTCTCCTGACCACCTCTTTTTGCAGGGAGCTCTCACTGTGTGTGGCATCTTTTTTGTTCCTCCCAGTCTACACCCCAGATTTGTACAGTTATGACCTTTTGTTCTGATGCACAGATCAGTTAGACATACATATGTACAGGTTTGGAGTTATTTGTTGAGTTTTAGATTTCAGTTTATTAGGATTTCAAAAAGAGAGATCTGTGGAGATCTCTCTCTGCTATGCTTCTGATGTTACCTTTTCAAAATATACAATTTAAATGACAGAGAATTCAAGATGGCAGTTATGAAATGTCTCAATGAGATGGAAGAAAGTTCTGATTGGCAGTTCAATGAACTCATAAAAAAATCAATGAGTAACAAGAATACTTTACAAAAATATGGAAACTCTAAAAAAGAATAAAATTGACCTGTTATTGATGAAGAATTCAATAAGAGATAAAGAACACAAAGGAAGGTTAAGTAATAGAGCTCACTAGATTGTAAAAAGCATTAGTGATATCAAAGACATAAATTCAGAAATGACTCAGAAGGAAGATGAGAGAGACTTGAGAAAGAGAATAAAATCTCTGCAAGAACAATCTGAAACCATCAGAAAAAGCAATATAAATATAATGGTTATACCAGAAGGAGAAAAGAGGAAGAATGGAATAGAGAATCAATGAGAAATTCCCAAACCTATGGAAAGAACTGGATCCTTGACTCAAAAAACCAAACAGAACATCTAATTATCTCAATTAAAAAACTGATACAACTCAACCACAACAACGACAAAACAATCTAATTAAAAATGGGCAGAGGGCATGAACAGACACTTCTTCCAAGAAGGCACACAAATGACCAACAAATAAAAATATCCCCAAATTCACTAGCTATTAGGGAAATGTGATTCAAAACCACAATGAGATACCACCTCACACCTCTAGGAATGGCTATTATCAACAAGACAAGTAATAACAACTGTTAGAAGAGGTTGTGGTAAAAAAGGAACTCTCATACACTGCTGATTGGAATGTAAATTGGTACAGCCACTATGAAAAAAAAGTATA
Source organism: Macroglossus sobrinus (assembly GCA_004027375.1). NCBI lineage: Eukaryota > Metazoa > Chordata > Mammalia > Chiroptera > Pteropodidae > Macroglossus > Macroglossus sobrinus. The sequence goes on from PVKZ01002045.1 coordinate 3,731, forward strand.
GAGGTTTAATTAAAAACAAAGAATAGAATTACTATATGATCCAGCAATTTCTTTTTTGGGTATCTATCTAAAAATTAAAGATATATGAACTTTAATATTTATTGCAGCATTATTCATGGACCAGGAAAAAACTGAAGTGTCCTTCAATGGATGATTAAATAAAGAAGATGAGTATATGCAACAGAATATTACTCAGCCATAAGAAGAGATGAAATACTTCCATTTGCGACAACATGAATGGACCTCGAGATAATCATGCTAAGTGAAATAAGTCAGACAGAAAAAGTCAAAAATCACAGGATATAACTTATATGTGGGATAGAAACCTAAAGCAACAAATGAACAGGGAAAACAAAGACTCACAGACACAGACAATAGACTAGTGGTTACCAGAGGGTAGGAAGGAAGGGAGAGGGAGGAGGTGGGTGGGATAAAAAGGGCCAAATATATGGTGACAGAAATAAATATAACTATGGGAGGTGAATATACATTACTATATGTGTGTGTGTGTGTGTGTGTGTGTGTGTGTGTGTGTGTGTGTATATATATATATATATAGAGAGAGAGAGAGAGAGACAGAGAGACAGAGAGACAGAGAGACAGAGAGACAGAGACAGAGAGGGGTAGCAGTTTGCTGTTAAATTGTATACCGGAAATTTACTGGATTTTGTTAACCAATGTCATGATAAAAAATAAATAAGAGATTGAGAGAAAGATGGAGGACTAGGTAAAAACAGGCATCACCTCCCTCCAGGTCCACATTGAAATCACAACCAAATTATAAAATAATCACCTGAAATCCAGCTGATGATAACAGCCACCTCTGATGATATAAAGGAGCTACATTAAAGTTGATAGGAGAGGCAAAGTCAGGAAAAGGGCTGGACCTGCATCTGGGGTAGCGAAGAAACACTATGAGGGAAAGCAAGGCTTCAGAGGCTCTCCTGAAGGAGAGGGGTGCCCTGGTCTCATTTGGGTTCTCCCCAGCCCAGGGTCCCAGCCCAGGGAAGAAGAGATAACAATAACTCTAACTGTAAAAACCAGAGGGGGTTCCAGAAGTTTGGGTGAGACAGAAGTAGACTGAAACCCTAGATATGCCTCTAAAGAACCCACACAGAGGCTTTCTGACCTGTGGACACTCACCTGAGACACTGGTGGTGGGTCAGAGGCTCACGTGAAATTCTGAGAAAGTATGCACTATGTGGTGCCAGAACGAGAGTTGGAAGGGCAGCCACCATTGTGCCTTAGTCTGGATCCCTACTGGACAATCTACAGACCCTTCAGCTTGTCTATGCAGACCCCTCCACAGTGCCATTAGGAAGCTCTGGACTGCGGGGAGTTGTCCACCCCACTCAACCTGTAGATTGCCTGGAGCTTTTGTTGCCAAATGGCTGCCACATCCTACTCTGATTCAGGGCCAAGCATTCCCAGCTGGTGGCCAGCACTGTGAGCTGCATTTCTGACAGAGTCAGGCAGATCACTGCTGCCAACACAAACTTGGGCAGATCTCAGGGATCTGTGGACCAGTCCCAGATAGCACCTGTTTGTGCTGTGATCTGGGACTTCTGCTGGAACACACAAATAGTTACCAAAGTTGCAGCAATACTGAGGTTATACTGATCTGACTGCCTTCATCTCTCTGAGAACCTGACCAACATTACCCACAAACTGCCCCAGGTGGCCCATCCACAGTAAATTGACACAGCCCTGACCCTCCCCTCCTCTGATCTCCCAATCCACACAGACAACAAACTTTGGCTGGCACAGGGCAGGGCAGACACTGCACAAAAATTAATGGCAGGCAGACCTCTGCTGCCTGAAAGAGTTGCAATATTGTGTCAGGGGAGCACAGAAGTCTGTGGGACCGCAACAGTTGTCAGCTGGTCTCACTGTGATCTGTGACTACAGTGGGAATGCCTAGGCACAGAAGTTGTAGCAAAATTGAGGATGTATTGGCTGGACTGTCCCTGTCTCCCTAAGATACCACTTCACTCAAGCCATAAAGTGCCTGCAGCACATTAACAGGTGGCCTCCCCTCCCTATTTGGCTCTCGGGATGTGCAGTCTGTGCAGGCAACAGACCTAACACAGTGAGCACATTTTGGGGAAAAGAGTTGTGGGCAGACCACTGTTGCCTGTATGAGCTGCAATATCTCTTGAGGGGAGTGCATGGGTCTGTATTTGCCTGAAGGCCCTTAACTCTCTGAGCTCCAGCTCCATCCAATATACAAAGTCCCTGCTGCACTTTGATAGGCAGCTGCACATGCTCTGGGGTGGTGCATTCAGGCTCAAGGTGGGTAGCATCTGACCTTGCTATGAGTGGAAAGTTGTACAGGAAGTCATAGAAACAGTGTTGACACGTAAACTGACACTGCATTTGCAGGTGGAAATTTACTCAATCGACACAGGAGATTTCCAGGGTCCTTTTGTCACCCAATACACATATCACCCAGAGGCTCATCCAGTTTCAGAGACTTACAGGCACCTGACAGGCAGTGCTAGGTCTTGAGGAGTACTGGTCTCTCTGCTAATATCCATAGGTCATGGACAGGAGATAACCAAGCGCTGCTTACAGTGTTATCTCTTCCACTTACTTAGAGATACAGCAGAGGCAATAACCACCTATACCATTCCACCGTGTAGCGCTAAGCAATCAAAAGCAGCAGCTGAACTTGGCCTACAGGGAGGCCACTCCAAAGGGGCCACAAAACCAATGCATCTTGAGGCAGGCTTCAGACCACCATGTAGCAACTCCTGACTTGTCTCAAGATGCTACCCACCTTGAGACTTGTGGTCTCAACAAGTACACAAGTGTGCTAGGGCAAATCCCACTCTCTGAGGTCAGCTCTCACATTGCAATTCTTACACTGTGGGTGCAGCCATTTCCCATAATTAGTCAGCCCAAATGTTCATTTCATCCACTGATCTACTGAGAACAATAAAGGTTTGGTGACAACAGAAGATCACATCCAGAGCCCCCGACATAGTGGATCAGGGAGAGTGTGCCACAAGGCCACAGAGAATACATTCTACTTTAGGCCATCTGGCCAAGGCTGAGAGATGAACAAAGATTGCTGAAACATAGAAATGAACACACAGAGTCTAATAAAATGATAAAACAAAGAAACATGCCAAAAATGAAACAGCAAGAAAACAATCCAGAAAATAAACTAAGTGAAATGGAAGCAAGCAACCTACCAGAGACAGAGTTCTAAATAATGCTTATAAAGACATTCAACAAACATATGCAGAGAATGTATGAGCACAATGAAAATTTCAACAGAGAGACAGTAAGCATAAAAAATGACTTAGAAAACATAAAAAGAACTAGACAGAAATGAAGAATACAATAACAGAAATGAGGAATACACTAGAAGGATTCAATAATAGATTGGACAAAGCAGAAGACTGAATCAACAAACTGGAAGAAAAGGTAGCAGAATATACCCAATCAGAACAACAACAAACAACAACAACAACAAAATATTATATATATATATATATATATATATATATATATATATATATATATATTAATGAGGGTAGTTTATGAGACCAATGGGACAACATAAAATGTAACAATATGTGGATCATTGGAGTACCTGAAAGGGATGACAGAGAGAGCAAGGGATTGAGAATCTATTTGAAGAAATAATGACAGAAAACTTTTCTAACCTGGCAAAGAAATTAAACATACAAGTTCAGAAAGCACAAAGAGTCCCAAAGGAATTCAGAGGAATTCAAACAGAACCACACCAAAATACATCATAATTAAAATGCCAAAGGTCAAAAACAAAGAGAGAATCTTAAAAGCAGGAAGAGAAAGGCAGCTAGCTACTTACAAGGGTACTCTCATGAGAATGTCTGATGATTTTTCAATGGAAACTTTGCAGGCCAGAAAAGAATGGCAAGAAATATTCAAAGTTATGAAATACAAGAATCTACAACCACAGATATTCTACCCAACAAGGCTTTTGATTAAAATAGGTTAGATAAAGAGTTTCCCAGATAAGAAAAAGCTTAAGGACTTCATCACCAACAAGCCAGTATTACAAGAAATGTTAAAAGGATTTCTCTAAAAAAAGAGGGGTATAAAAGAAAATAGAAATAATAAATACAAATAATAAAATGGCAGTCACTATGTACCAATCAATAATCACATTAAATGTAAATGGATTAAATGTTCCAATCAAAAGACATAGGATTGCCAAATGGATGAGAAAACAAGACTCACACATATGCTGTCTGCAAGAGACCCACTGCAGATCAAATGACACTCACAGACTGAAAGTAATGTGATAAGAAAAGATATTTCCCATAAATGGAAATGAAATGGAAACAAAAATCTGGGATAGTGATACTTATATCAGATAAAATAGACTTTAAAAAGGCTATAATAAGAGACAAAAAAAGTTTATTACATAATGATAAAGAGATTGATAAATCAAGAAGCCATAACACTAGTAAATATATGCGCACCCAACATAGGAGCACCTACATACATAAAGCAAGTATTGAATGACATAAAAGGAGAGATCAATAATAATACACTCATAGTAGGAGACTTTAGCACCCATGAGCATCAGTGGTCGGATCTGCCAAGCAAAGAATTGAGTAGGAAGCAATGGGCCTAAAAGGCACACAAGACCAGATGGATTTGATAGACATTTTCAGAGCATTTTACTCCAAAACAGCAAAATATACATTCTTCTCAAGTGCATATGGAACATTTTCTAGGATGGGCCATATCTTATGACACAAAACAAATCTCAATAAATTTAGGACAATTGAAAATATATCTGCTATCTCCTACAAGCATTATGGTATGAAACCAGAAATCAACTATTAAAAAAAAACTGAAAAATACACAAACACATGGAGGCTAAATAACATATTACTAAACAATGAATAGGTTATGAATGAAATCAAGGAAGAAATAAAAAGATACCAACAGACAAATGAAAATGAAAACATGATGACTCACAATCTGTGGGACATGGCAAAAACAATCCTAAGAGGGAAATTAATAGCAATATAGGCCTAACTCAAGAAACAAGAAAAAGCTCAAACAAACAATCTAACCTTACAGTTAAAAGAACTAGAAAAGAGCAACAAACAAAGCCCCAAGTGAATAGAAGGAAGGAAATAATAAATATCAAAGCAGAAATAAATAAAATAGAGTCTAGAAAAACAATACAAAAGATTAATGAAACCAATTGGTTCATTGAAAGGATAAACCAAATTGATAGACCATTAACCAGACTCATCCAAGAAAAAAGAGAGAGGTTTAAAATAAATAAAATCAGAAATGAAAGGGGAGAAATAACTATCAACTCCACAGAAATACAAAGGATCATAAGAAAATATTATGAGCAATTATATGCCAACAAATTAGACAATCTGGAAGAAATGAACACATTCCTAGACATATACAATCTCCCAAGACTGAATCAAGAAGAAACAGAAAATTTGAACCAACTGATCACCACCAATGAAATAAAAACAGTACTCAAAAACCTCTGGAAAAACAAAAATCCTGGACCAGAAGGCTTCATAGGAGAATCTTACCAAGCATTCAAAGAAGAATTATCACCTATTCTTCTCAAACTATTTCACAAAATTCAAAAAGAGGGAAGGCTCCCTAACTCCTTTTATGAGGCCTCCATTACCTTGATTCCAAAATCAGGAAAAGACATTACAGAAAAAGAAAACTATAGGCTGATATTTCTTATGAACATAGATGCAAAAATCTTCAATAAAATATTAGCAATCAAAATTCAACAGTACAATAAAAATATTATACACCATGATTAAGTTGTATTTATTCTTGGGATGCAAGGTTGGAACAATATCTGCCAATCAATTAATTTGATACACCACATTAACAAATCATATAGATAGATGTAGAAAAAGCATTTAAGAAAATCCAGCATCCATTTATGATACAAACTCTCAGCAAAGTGGGAACAGAGAAAATACACCTCAACATAATAAAGTCCATATATGACAAACCTATATCTAAGATCATACTCAATGGGGAAAGGCTAAAAGCATTTTCCTTAAGATGAGGAACAAGACAAGAATGCCCATTTTCACCACTCCTCTTCAACACTGTAATGGAAGTCTTAGTCACAGCAATAAGACAAGAAAGAGAAATAAAAGGCATTTGAATTGGACAGGAGAAAGTAAATTTCTCATTATTTGCAGATGACATGATAATATATAGAGAGAACTCTAAAGATGCCACCAAAAACCTATTAGAACTGATCAATAAATTTAGTAAAGTAGCGGGTCACAAAATACATATTCAGAAGTTAGCGGTATTTTTATACACCATTGCTGAACTTTCAGAAAGAGAAATTAAGAAAAAAATCACATTTACAATTGCATCAAAAAGTATAAAATTCCTGAAAATCAAGTTAAGCAAAGAGGTAAAACATCTACTCTCAGAAAAAAATATGTCATTGAAAAAAGAAACTGAAGAAAACACATATAAATGGATACATATACTGTGCTCAATTTCAAGAACAATCAACATCATTAAAATGGCTATACTACACAAAGTAATTTATAGATTCAATGCAATCCCTATCAAAATATCAATATTTTTGAGAGAGCTGGAACAAATAATCCTAAAATTGATATGTAACCATAAAAGATCCAAATAGCCACAGAAATTTTGAGAAAAAAAGAACAAAGTTGGAGGTATCACATTATCTGATATCAAACTATACTACAAGACTACAATAATCAAAAAAACATGGTACTGGCATAAAAAACATATACATTGATCAATTAAACAGAATAAAGAGCCCAGAAATAAATCCATGCCTATTTGCTCACTTAATATATGAAAAAGGAGGCAAGAACATACAATGGGGTAAAGACAGTCTCTTCAATAAATGGTGAAAAATTGGACAGATACATGCAAATAAATAAATAAACAAACAAATAAACAAACAAACTAACTAACTGGACCTCCTTCTTACACCATATACAAGAATAGACTCAAAATGGATTAAAGACTTAAATGTAAGACCCCAAACCATAAAACTTCTAGAAAAAAACATAGGCAGTATACTCTCTGATTTACTAACAGTAATTTCTTTTTGGATATATTTACCCAGGCAAGAAAATAAAATAAAAAATAAACAAATGGGACTATATCAAACTAAAAAGATTTTGTACAGCAAATGAAACCATCAACAAAACAAAAAGACACCTGACTGAGAGAAGATATTCCCTACCAATATATCTGATAAGGAGTTAATACCTAAAATATATAAAGAACTCATACAACTCAACAATAACACCAAAAAAAAAATAATCCAATTTAAAAAAGGCAGAAGATATAAACAGATAATTCTCCAAAGAAGAAATACAGATGACTAATACACATGTGAGAAGATGTTCAAGGTTGCTAATCATCAGAGAAATGCAAATTAAAACCATAATGAGATATCACCTCACACCTGTCAGAATGTCTATCATTAAAACAGATGTTGGAGGGGATATGAAGTAAATGGAACCCTCATTCATTATTGGAATGGCAAATTGGTAAAGCCACTATGAAAAATAATCTGAGGGTTTCTAAAATAAATTAAAATGGATATACCTTTTAACCCAGCAATTGCATTTCTGGGTATTTACCCAAGAAAACCAAAACAATAATTTGTAAAGATCTATGCACCCCACTATTCATGGCAGCACAATTTAAAATAACCAAGACATTAAAGCAACCTAAATGCTCATCAACAGATGATTAGATAAAGAAATTATGGTTCATATATACAATGGAATGTTACTCAGCCATTAAAAAAATGAAATCCTACCATTTGGAACGACATGGATGAATGTAGAAATTATTACACTGAGTGAAATAAGTCAGACACAGAAAGATAAATACCATATAATTTCACTTATATGCATAACGAAAGAACAAAAATAAGAAACTAAAAACAGGATCAAAATATAGTGAACAATTTGGTGATAGACAGAGGGCAGAGGGTGTTGGGGTGCTGGGAGAATGGGGTGAAGGTTTAAAAAAGTACAAATTACTAATTGATAGTCACAGGGATAATGAAAACAGCATAGGGAATGCAGTTAGCATTAACAATTTTGTCATGTGGAAAACCAGAGAAGAGAAAGAGCAATTAGGGGGATCATTTTATAAGCTATATAAATGTCTAACCAATGTACTGTATACTTAAAACTACTTATAATAAATAAATTTATAAAAAATAAATACATACATGCATACATGCATACATACACATACACATACATACATACATCTAGTATAAATGTGGTCAAAGGCAAAAGTTATAGGAGTAAAAGTAGTGTGATACTAATTGACTAATGACTAAAAGACTTAGAAAAACTTCAAACTATCCAGAGATGAAGCAAAGAAGTATGTATAAATACATGGGGACTGCTACTTATATTTATCCAAAGAAGTTTAGGTGTTACTGACTTTATAAAATAAGTTATTTTGAACTGCTCTTAGGTTTAATAGTTTATATTTTATATGCCTTGTTCCTAAAAGTTGGAAATAACAAAGGAGGTTAAAGTGGAATGGCAGAGCTGACCAACTGCTTGGCCACAAGATGGGCACTGTCCACTGCAAGAAAAAGATGAGAATGCTGCAAGATGATTAAATATAGCTATAAGATAATAAGCTCTAACAGTTTAGTCCAGGTGAAACTGATTATTTTGTCCTTCACATATTTGATTTTCTCAAGGATTACTTTCTTTCATAAGTTAAAATAGGACAACCCTCTTTTTTCATATTTGCCTATCAGACTCTGACACTTGAGAACATAAGGGAGAGAAGAAAATAATGAATAAGATCTTCACAATTTGGTGTCTTTAACAAATCCAAAGAGCCACACTTTATAGAAAATGGAAAATAAGTTGGTATAATGAGACATTAATCCTCTTCATAAGGGAATGTCTCTTCCTATTTAGTGTTTGAAAGCAATGCATAATGTTTTAAATAGTTCATTTACCTTTTATTTGCTAAGGTAACTTTTCTTGTTCTGGGTAACATGAGGTGATACTTTGCCAAACCCCTGTCTTACTTTTCAGATTTAATGGACAGATACTATGGAATGGCAGAATCAAATGTGAGATAAACCAGGACAGGAGAAATATAAGAAAAGAGAAGACCACAAAGCCACTTCTTTTTTACTATTATCCTTAGTTTCCAAGTGTTTTTGTATCGATTTGCAATCACTAAAACCTGTTCTAATTTTCTAAAAAAAAAAAATATATATATATATATGTATATATATATACATATATATATATTTTTTATATATACATATATATATATATATAAGTTCAGGATGTATGAGAGATTGTTTTGCTTACTGGATGGAGAAAATATCCCATTGGATCTCCTGATTTTGAATCCACATCTGTATTTCCCATGTAATGATAAAATATTTATAATGATATAGATTTAACACCTATATTGTAGAATACCTGTTTTAAAATGCATCTTTTTAGAAGTAAATTCTATCATTCATATGCACACAAAGTAAGAATTATTTTATTTTGTGATTATTTTATGATTTTACACTCTTTTGATTGACAGATCAGGCATCCAGTTGTGTTTTCTCATCAATAATGTGATTGGTACATTAAGGATAGTATAGTAGGTGGTGAGACATTTGAGATTATCCTCTGTCAGTATTTAACTGATTATACTTTATTAACTAATTTATGCAAAAATGGACAAGTCAGTAAAATGTCACCATAACATTAAATCTTATGTTTTATATTTGCATTATTTTGGCTCAAGAGATAATAAAAATTTGTTTGGAAATGTATGAATATTCCTTTGATTCGGAAGAAATTACTGACTTTTCTTCTGTGTTGTGGAAGATACCAAAGTATTAAGAAGACTGAAATACTCTATCAGGAAAATAGCAAAATCACAAAGCACTGCTTTGTTGCATAAAATTAAGCTTTTCTTTCTTTCACTTGGAAAAAATGTGAATTAAGATAAAATGTCTGTGGCTTAAGGGATGTTAATAAAACTAAGCTAGAGAAACAATAGTGATGACATTTATGACTCGTATAAACATCAAATATAATAGCTATTAGTCTTTTGTGTTAATTGTTTTTTTAATGTCTCATAATTTTCATTTTAGTTTATTTTCTTTCATGTTAGTGACTGTGAATGAAATTATTAACTTAAAATGTCTGTATTGGGGCTGGGAAGGAAGACTAGTTTTTAGAGTTGAATAACATGTACTATATATATATATATATATATATATATATATATATATATATATATATATAAAATTTATGTTTAGTTAGTTGGTTATTTATAATATTTATTTGCTTATTGATTTTTAATTGAAAAAATGATTTATTTTTTTTCCTCATCTACCTCTTCATTTCCTTTCCCCCTACCCTCTGAGATTTATATTTTAAAAGAAGGAATAATTGCAAGTTGGGTAAATGAGTAGAAATGAGGTAAGTTAAATAAAATATATATTGTTCAGAGTAGTTAAAACAGTATCCTCAAAGTAAATTCCCCTAGAATTATTTCTTAAAGAAATTATAGAAAAGTGTCCATACACTGAGTAAATCATTTGAAACCTGTTTGTCTTGGGTTACCAAATTTCTATAATTGGAGTAGATAAAGTAAAATGTGTTAAATGATAACTAAATTTTAGATCATTTTAACAGATGCTATGTGAATTAGTTTAAAAATTGTCAATGGAAATTCATACTATGTGCATATAGATTTATGTCAAATCAACAGTTTTGAACAGAATGTATGCTATTTCATTATAATTATTCCACAATTGTCTACACTGAAAACAATGCTGGACCACGGAATACTATTTTGACTGATTTTAAAGAAACTATCTCCAAAATTTATTTATAGGGTTTGAGGAAATATCTCCTACAGTCTAATCTGCTGTGTCTCAAATTGAGTCTATAAGCTATTGTCATGAGCAGAGGAGTAGCAACCGAGTTAACTCATTCATCTGAACTCAGTCAAAATCTGAGATCCAACTAATCCTTTTTTGTAAAGCCACATCAGTCTGAGCAATTGTCTCTATTTTTTCCTACTGGTTATCATCTAGTTAGAAATTTTGAATTATCCTAACACATTAATACATCTCCTCAATATAAGGGTCAGAGAAAGAGCAACTGAAAGTCCTAAAGGCAGTTAGTTCTCTGTATTACTTGGATTACCACATAGCTGAATTTACCAAATTCAAATAAATCTAGATTTAGGACATTAAGTTTTATTTGATCTTTAGTTCACTGCAATATATATCCAGTAAAATATAGCTGAATATGGTAGCCCAAGGGAAAAAAAATGATGCCTTGAGACTTAAAGATAATACTTTAAAATAAATCCAGACAACATCCTTATAATAATTAGCTTTGTTCATTCATTATGGATGTAAAATTTCACCCTTAAAGACCATAATTTTAACATTTGATTTTTATTTATAACTTTATTATATCTTAAAGTTCAAACTTTTCTTATTCAAGAACAGAAACCTATTGACTATATTCCCTATGCTGTACTCTCAGTTCCTATTTTGTAACTACTAATTTTCATTTCTTCATTTCTTCTTCTTTTTTTTTCTCCTAGCCCTCAATTTCCCTCTCCTTTGGCTATGTGTAGAGCCAGATGAGTGATAGGGTAATCAGGGAAATGACTTTATAAACTATATCCATGTCTAACCAATAAATTGTATACATAAAATTAATAAAAAAATGTTTATTTTTTAAAATAAAAGACATAAAATTTAGAAAAGAACAGAAAATTTTATTAAATAAATATATAAAAATGTTTACTATAACAAGCTTCGCATATATACTTTGAAATTTTTTACTATAGCCTAATGCATATTCAAAGTAAGAGATCAGAGAAAGATATCACTCCAAAAATAGCTTTTCTAACCACATCTGATCAAATTTTCCTAGGTTGATATAAAATATAGTAATAAAACAGATTTAATTGCATTAGTTATGGTATTGTCTCCTAACCCAAAATAAACACATGCAACAAGACTCAACATGACACAAGGGAAAAGAGCAGTTGGGAAATTTGAAAACATTGCAATGAGAAATAGAGAGGCAGGGCAATTATAGCCCATTGGGGAAAGTGTTTATCTAGTTATGCTTAAGAAAGTTTATATTCTTCATAACATGGGGATGAGTAAATATGTAGTATAAAAAGAAAAAGCCAAGAGTAAGAATTGTTTAGTTATTGAATCTAGATAAGATTATCAAGTTACTAATGTTTACTAATCTCCTACTGTTTGTCAGTTATGATTCTCTTTATTTTTTTAACTTTTAAAACTAAACTCTTTACCTCTTCATGCTACAGTATATTTTTCTAATAAAACAATGAATAAACAATTGGAGAAAACTCTTGTGGGTATAAGGAAAACAAATTAAAACTTAAAAATGGTAAGACCTCCATAGGCACCAAAAATTATAAGCAAAAACATAGTTTCAGAAAATATTATTTTTCTTGGTTTTCCACATGAAATTTGCATGGATAGTTTTGATGAACATGAAGCATTCATTCATATGTATTTAATGTCAAGATGATGTGTTATATGCATAAAATAAATTTGTTATTGTTAGTTGAGGCAACAAAACAGAATGCTATGAAGGATCATTTTTTGTCTATTCCTCAAATAAGCCACTTATTTCTCTAATAGGCAGTACCTTATTTTGTGGATTCTTATGACCATGGATTTGAATCTTCCAAATAATTTTTACATGCATAATAGAGATCAAATCTTTTGATGCATTTATATGGCTCAATCTTTTTGCATCACCAAATGACATATAGAATTTATTTGTAAATCATTATACTTAATTGGACATTTAGGTCACACAATTTTTAGCAAAGTTAGATATAGATATAGATATAGATATAGATATAGATTAGATATAGATATAGATATAGATGATATAGATATAGATAAAAGTTCTGTTAGATTTTTAATGCAATTTTACTAATAGAATCAATTATGCCTACCTCTGGTAGGCTAGAAGAACCTTCAGACAGCACCTTGCATTGCTTGGGAGAGACTAAAATAATTCAATTTTTACAAATAAACTAGATGAATTGATTTCCCTTTAAACATAATTCTTTTCTAATTGTGACTTGCTATCTTAAAAGCTGACATTTTCTTTTTGCTTTACCAGAAAATATGAACATTTTTAGTTCCTATGGACAAATCGGTTGTGCCTGCTCTAAAACTACTTATCTATATCTAAACTTATATGTGAATTAACTCACTACCTTTCCACAGCTGAATTTTTTTTAATATGGGGCTTGATTCCTACTGCAATTTTATTTAGTATCACATGATTAATTGTTCTCTAATAGTTTCATGTATTTTTTATCTAAAAATTCCATTTTTCTTTTCTCCTATGCAAAGTTCTTAGAATCTCACACAATTCTTGGCCTACAGTAGATATTTCTGATGCTTGTAATAGTCTGTTTCCAATTCACACACGCTCAGATAGTTATAGGTTATATGGCAGATTATACATTTCTTTTCCTATACAAAAGAGCAGGAAAAGACCAGTAACCAAAAATTATGATGATTTACTCATTTGTTTTATGGAGATTTGGAGAGATACTGTTTTGTGATGGAAAGAACCCTTATGTAAAGACCTGGTTTGAGTCCCCACAAGTACTGTTGAGAAAGCACGCTAGACTCACTCAAGGTTGCATACCTACCCCTTCCTATTCTTTAGAGTTATTGAAATAAAACAGGTGTGAATACTCAAATGACTGCAGTATTCTTAACTAGCTTATTGTTTGTGATATTGGCTGCTAAAAGTCAGATTAATCCAGAAATAGTATATGAATAAAAAAAATGAGTTTAAATATGTTTACATGTATTGCACATTATTGATTATCAAGTTGATAATACTTAGTTTAGTAGATCAAATGTGACATGATCTCACTAAATTTTAAGAATTCAAGCTGTTTCTTTTGACTGAAACTTTTCCAGCTTTCCCCTATGCCGTTCCACTGCCATCGGCTAACAAATCTCTACTCATACTTCAACTATACACTTAAAAATGCTTTCTACATGAAACTTTTCATGACAACTTAAATCTGTAGCAGGCCTCTTTAATGTATTTTCAATTACCTGTATTATAATTGCCTGTGTACCTATTTCTATCATTCATCATATTCTAAACTCCTTAAGGGCAGGCACTCTATCTTTAATATATTTATGTAACAAATATATATCAAGTGCATAATTTATGTACACCAACTGTTAGCACATTGTCTCACAATATTAGATGTACAGTGCATAAATGTAATAATAGTTAAATATGTTTTTCAAAAGATCCTGGAAAGAACTTAAATTGGAAATATTAATATGTATAAACTATGTTAGAATACATTTTATTTTGTTATTCATAATCTTTGAAGTCTATACTATTGACTTTGTAAAATCATTTTTTAACAGGCAAATGATATAGGACTCAATTCTTATAGTAACATTTGATCCACTTAATTTTTCACAATTTCTTAAAAATTAAAAGTCAAGGAATTATTGTGTTAATGTATTTGGATAACTGGATAATGTAACTGTGCCTTGTTTTTATTAGAACAAAAACATAGATTCCTGAGTGCAATCATTATGCCACTGTCAGGTTTCTTTATTAAAATTTTTAAAATAAACTTTTCTTCCTATCCCTCCAGAAGTCATTAATGAAGCCACTGGCTGATGTTTGAAATAGTACAAGTGCTATTATTATGTATTCATTATTAGTCAAATTATTTTTTCAGTCTATTAAATTCTATATATACAGCACAAATCTCCATCATCCCCTCATATTATCTAGAATATAGAATTTATGATAGAAACATTAAAAAATGTTTTATTAGAATTACGTAAAATGCAAGTATTCTAAAGTAAAATTTCCAGAACCTAGCTTCTCTAATGTTACTTCTTTAAAAACACTGGTTCTGCCGTCTAATTTTTCTATAATCTTCAATGCTTTTTAAAATAGAATTTTATTCAGTTTTTAGAAATGAAATTAGATTTTAGTATGCAAATTCAGACTTTTAAAAATATTATTCTCTTGAAATGATTTAGGGCAAAAATGTCAGGGTAATCTAGTTAAACGCACTAGTTTCCTGACAAAATAAAAAAAAATAAATTAAGAAAAAACCTAGAGACTTAAAGAAGGGCAATAACTTGCTCAAGATTACAGTGTGTAGAACTTTTATGTTCCAGTCAAGATGGTGGACTAGGGAAATGCATGCTTGCCTCCTTTCATATCATCAAAATTACAACTATAGAACCATCATTGAGACTCACCTAAAGTCTAGCTGAACAGAAGTCCTATAACTGAAGTTATACAGAAGAAATCAAATAGAGACTTGTAGGAGGAGAGGAGCCCCTGAACAGACTGGTTAAAATCAGGAGGGATACCTTGGCTGCAGAAGTCTCCCCTGACGATGAGCGGTCCCAGATCCACAGAGGCTCCCCATCCCAGGGTTTCAGTGCTGGAAACAGAAGTCCTCACAACTTCTGCCTGTGAAAACCAAAAGAGATTGCAGCTGAATGAGATAAAGGGCTGCTGGAGTGCCATAGATTTCTCTTAAAGGCTAAGCACACACACTCACTTGTTGAAAGACTCACTCTAAACTCCAGCACTGGGGTAGCAGCTTGAAAAGTCTCCAAAAACCTACAGGGAAAAACTAAATTTTCTAGCTTCAGGGCTAGGGCTGTAGTAGCTGCTTTCTCCAAGACAGAAGTACTGGCAGAAACCATTATTTCTTTGTTGAGCCCTCCTGCCCAGCATGCAGAAACAGGCAGGCAACATATTTGAGTCTCTGTCAATCAGCTAACACCATTTATCCTGCCTTAGTGATTCCCTGATCCCCCCACAGCCAACTTGTAGGGTCACCCAAGCAGCTTCCAGTGGATTTTCCATAAAAACAGCCTGTCTTGGCTCATACTGTAGGCTTTTCTAAAATCTTCCAAATGTTCACAAATCCCAAACAAGCAGCAGCTAGTCTTGTTTTGCCCTCTACCTCTTGCTGACCAGCCTCAAGCTCAGCACTAGAGGCAGCCAAACTCAATTCACAGCTTTGCTTCTTCCATCCACCTCCAAGCCCAATGGAGGTGACTCATGCCAAGTGGCCCCAAGCAGTAGTGCCTGACATGGCTGGTGGCAGGGATCCTCCCAGAAGGCCATGTGTCCAACTTGCCCAGTAGCCAGATTCAAATCATGTTGGGGCACCACTTGCCCTCCTCTATGGACAAAACACCCAGAGCCCTGCTAAAATTAATCCTGTTTCATAGAGTCAGCCCCTGTAATACAGTTCCTCCACTATGGTCACAACCAGTTCTCACAGTCAATCAGCATGAAAGTTAATCCTTTCCATTAACATGCAAATAACAATCAAGACTCAATATAACAGAAGCACACACACACACACACACACACACACACACACACACACACACCTATACAAAGAGACATACCTAAAACACCCAGCTCAGGTGACCAGGGAGACTGTGCTACCAGGCCCCTCAGGATACCTACCCTATAAAGCCACTCTATTATGTTCAAAAGACATAGACGATCTACTTAATAAATAAAAGCAAACACAGGGAGACAGTCAAAATAGGGAGACAAAAAAACATATCCCAAATAAAAGAACAGAACAAATCTCCAGAAAAAGTACAAAAATAAATGGAGACAAAGAATCTACCAGATGCAAAGTTCAAAACACTGTTTATAAGGCAGCTCGATGAACTTAGAGGAAGAGTAGATGAACTCAGTGAGAACTTTAACAAAAAGATTAAAAAAAAACATAAAAATGGAGATAAAACACACACACAAAAAGACTATAAAACTGAAATGAAGAAAACATTAGATGAAATCAATAGTAGATTATATGAAGCAGGATCAAATCAGTGGTATGGAAGATAAGGTAACACAAAACATGCAGAACAGTAAAAATACAAAAGAATCCAAAAGAATTAAGATGGTTTTAGTAGCCTTTGGGACAAGAATAAGTGTACTGACATTTGCATCATAGGGATACAAGAAGGAATAAAAGGAATTAAAAACCTATTTCAAGAAATAATAACAAAAAACTTCCCTAACACAATTTCTTCTTTCACCATTGTTCTTGTGCTCCAACTCTTTTTTCTTTAATACTGATGTATATTC
This sequence comes from Macroglossus sobrinus, assembly GCA_004027375.1. Taxonomy (NCBI): domain Eukaryota; kingdom Metazoa; phylum Chordata; class Mammalia; order Chiroptera; family Pteropodidae; genus Macroglossus; species Macroglossus sobrinus. The sequence continues at coordinate 20,944 of PVKZ01002045.1, forward strand.
TGTAATAATAAGCTATAAAATTTTGTAGATTTGAATTTTTTAATTTTAATATTATTATTGATTGGGATTTTAAATGAGTTTATACTTTTAAGTTGAGAATTATGCTCTCAGAAATTTGAAGGTGTTATTCCATTTACTTCTGAAATATATTGTTGTTAATGAAAAGCCTGATTAGAGTTCCACTTAGATAGTCTGTTCTCTCTGGTAGGCTTTCAGGTTTTCTCTTTGATACTTCTCATTTTTACCAATTGATGAGTCTAGATGTTGGTTTGCTATTTTGAATTTTGTTCATTACCTGGTGTATTTTTTAAGGCTAAACTGTTTGTCTTTCCTCAGCTTTGAAAATTCCTCAACCAATTATTTTTGGAAAGTTCTCTCTCTCATCTTCTTTACTTTCTTCTTCTGGAACTCTGATGAGATACTACTTGATTGGATTTTCTTCTATATTGTCCTCTATATTGCTTGGATTTCTCTTTTATATCTTCTATTTTTAATTCTCTTTGCTGCAATCTGGCTAAAGTCCTCAGATCTATATTCTATTTCATTGTCTTTTTTCAACTATGTCTAATATACTTTTATCTTTCCTTCAAGTTCTTTATTCAAATGCCTGTATTTTTATTTCAAAAAATTTCTATTTGATTATTTATTATTTTTACTATGGTGTCTTGATCTTGCCTTAATAGTATCTATTATTTCTTTTAACTCTTAATAATTTTAAAATACTTATGATAAAGACATTTAATTTTTTTCTATTATATACAGTTCACAATGTGTTATTTTTTTATGTTTATTTTATTTGCTCACTCTCTCATGATGACTCGCCTTCATATGTGGTATGCAATTTAAACTGTAACCTCATATCAGAGTAATTAATTTTTATGGAATTTTTTTTTGTCCTGGATTGTGCATTCTTGTTTTAAGTAGTATATTTACTTCTGTATATTTACCTCTATGGGTTTCAATGTTTCTAAGGCTACTTTTATATTCATTTGTTTTGTTTTTGCAATTTTTCTTCTCTTTGCACAGTATGAATTGTACATTTTCCTGCATGTGGCGCTGGCCTGGGGTTCTGATTCCTTGCAGGTGACTCTTTTTTACTAAATCCCTAGGCTAGTGGATTGGGATATTTTAATGCCTGTTTTATAGAAATGTGACTTCTAGGTTTTTGCAGAAAACTTAGTTCTAGTTCTCAGCCATTCAGAGATCCAAAACCTTTTCTCTTCTATCTATATAAGTATTGAAAGAACAATGTCTATACCATATTCCTGAATCTGTTATCTCATTAGTCACTGGAATTCCACTCTTATGGTCAATATATCTCTGGCCATATAATTCTTATACATATAATTCCAATCTGAGCTCCAGTCCTACATGTATAACTGCTCACTAGTTGCTTCCACATTGATTTCTACAATAACTTCAATGTCTAAATTTCTAAAATAAAATTATCTTATATGCCATAAAAAAACAGATTTATGTTCCTGAATTGTATACAGTTAGTCCTTTATTGTATTGCATACTTGAGAAAACATACCAGGCCAAATATACCACAAGCCAAAAAAATAGAAATTTATACTACACAGCGTTTATGTTCTTAAGGAAAATAATTAAAATTCTGAAGTATAAATCTTATTTAAATACACATTCAAGTGATATATTTTGTCGTTTGTTTATTAAACAAAGTCTTTTCACAATTTAATGCAAATTTAAATCCAACAAATCTAGACATTTTATTTCATTTGTTTTTTTATCTTCATATTATTTGAATTAATTTATGAGAACTGTGTTTCTATTGCAAATGTCAGAAAGTTCTTTTTTTCAGTTCCTCTCTCATTGGTCATCAGATTAATTATAATGTATCTAACTATTCATCACTTGTAGCAACAGGTGCTGATGTATAGACATAGATAAAGCTGCCATCAAAATAAATTACTGTCTGGTAGGTAATACAAGCATGCAATAATTTATAAATATTATTTGTCAACTGATACACAAAAGTCAAAATTAGGCAAAAGAAAAAATTTTAGGGTGTTACTATAAAGTGTATAGAAGTGAGGACTATAAGAATAAATATAACAAAGCTCACGATATTTCTTATATTTCTTACTTGGTAGTTATATTTCTAACTTCTCAATTACAAAGTAAACCTTCACTTTTCTCTTTCTCTCTGACCATTTATATGTAATTAGCCACAAAGTTTTATAGATTTTTCACTGAATATGTTTTATTGCTCTCTTTGTTATATTGCCTTTACTGTAATTTCTCTAGCCCAGGATCTTGTGACCTATGTAGGCTTATAACTTAATTCAAAGAAGTCAAACTGTTTATTTCACAGAGCTTAGAAAATGAATTTTTTTCACATTCATGTTTTTTTCATCCTGTTCTTCTCAAAGAAAATATCCTACCTCCTCATGTCAACTACTGTCCCAATAATGCTTATCAAAACTATATGCTTCTTTGAAAATATTTCATACTCTTCCTGTTATATGAGGCTTTTCATTACTTTGTTAACCTGAAATCATCTCTCACCCTACTTATTATGCTACTTGTTTGACACAAATTATATTGATTTGCATAATGGTAGGTATATGATAAAAGCAAAATGCCCAAGGTAAATTTTATGGACCACTAGAATTCTGTCAAAATAAGTCTTCACAAATACTTAGAAGTTGACCTATTGTGCAGGCATATTCAACTTATTTAAAATATCTGCTTAATTTTTGAATAAATTATAGTTTGAAATTAATCTTAGTATAATAACCTTAGTCTTTAATGTGAGTCGTGTGGTATTCTATGTGACTTGTCTTTGTTTCAAGCATATTATTATTTTTTTGAAACTTTAATTATACACACCATATCTATCTCAGCACAAGGCCTTTTTGTATGCCATTCTTTCTGCTTAGAACCTATACCTTCACAGATCTTAATACTAACTTGTGTAATTCCTAGTCTTCTTTCATATTTTAGTTTAAAATTTTTTCCTCAGGGAAGCCTTCCCTGGACCCTCAAGTTAGCTTCTTTCCCACTGTTGAATATTTTCACAGTATGTTGCAGTTTAACTCTACAGTATACTTTATAATCTGAGTTTATAGACTTTTAGTGATTAATATAAAATATTATCCAATAAAGAATTTTAGTCTTCATTCTCCTAAAAATTTAAGGGACAAGATAAATTCCAAATATTCTGTACAGAACAACTCTAAATTCTGCTATCCTCTCATAATCTCTAGTACCTCTCTTCCCCATAATATATGTAGCTCTGCACAGTCAGTGTGCTGCCAGTGGTATTCAATCCCAATACAGTCTTATGATAGTCATTTGTATTAACTAAAATATTAATTTAAAATCTCAAATATATTCAATCCAATATCACCAAAATAATTTATTCAGCTTTGTTTTTTTGTGTGTAATTTATTTGTTTACTTTACCATATTTTTGTCTAGAATCTTTTTTCCACTTTTTCAGTCTTAAATCTTATGTTTTATATTTTTTTAAAAATAGTGGGGTTTAATTATTTTCCTGTCTTGGCATGCTAAATTTGACATATATTTTTCTTGAGCACATTTTTAAACTATAAAAAATCATTATAAATATAAGTGTAAAGTTATTAATATTGGATTACCATCACTGACATATAGGTGCATGTTTACCTGATGTTCTATTACCTATCATGTTGTCAAATGGAGTTTTATCCTTATGCATTGCCTTTTAACAGCATGAATTAGAGCAAGAGGAGTTTGTATTCATTTTCTTGGCTCTTGGCTAGCTAGATTTTTAAAAACTTTCCTTTGGTCAATGTGTCCATTCACCAAAGGGTTAAAGTACAAATTAGTAGTTGATAAGGGGTCATGGGGATGGGGAGCATGGCATAGGGAATGCAGATAGCAGTAAGATAATGGCTATGTGTAGAGCCAGGAGGAAAATAGAGTAATCAGGGTGATCATTTCATAAACTATATAAATGTCTAACCAATGTACTGTATACTTGAAACTAATAAAATATATATGATATATTTTATATAAACATTTATACATATATAAACACACATGTAAATATACATAAACATACATATAGCCTTTTAGTGAATGGCCCTGTAAGCATTCATAATTTATATAGTATTCTGAATTCATATTTTATTGAAATGCATAGTGGGTTTGAGTGTTGGTTGTTTTGGCTTAGTTTGATAAAATCTTGCCAGTTCCTTTCTGTGTGTTGTTGAGACAGATGTCCTTTCATTAATTGCTTCTTATTATCTTTGCCAATGTCCCTTATTAAACAGGCTCCAAGCTAATTAGCAGAGTTTTATTCTTGTTCTATACCAGATTAATCCACTCTGTTTTCAGATGGTACTGATGAGAGGGTCTTGAAAAGCTTTCTCTGCATAAGGATATTGTGTATTCAATACACAATTGAATATTGTGTATTTCAATTATCTAAGCAGTATTTTCAGGATTAGAATTACACCAAATAATTTTTACTCAGTATACAACCATGTTAGCACACCTGTTGGATCTTTTTTTCACTACCAAAGTTTAAGTTTGAGTTTTTCTTTAAAATATATTTTAATTAAAATCTCCAGAATAGATTTTATTTATGATTTTATATAATGTTTTAATTACCCCTTTTTAAAGAATCTTTTAATATACCTTTACATATAGTATTATCAATGTAAAAATTTCTCTTTTAAAAAAAAGTGTTTTTTTTTCCTTTAAAACATTTGTCTCATTATATTTTCAATCTTAGATGCTGTATGGAACAATAGTAATTATATGAAATCAGAGACAAGGGTAAAATCTAAACTTAGATAATCAGTTTTTTATTGTAAAATCTGTACACACTTCTAGTTCTGTCATTCAGCTCTGAAAAATTGAATCCCCCTTTTTTATGAAGTGTTTATCACAGAGTCCCTAAATAATCTATCATTTTGTCTGAAGACATAGTTTTTTGATGGTTTGAGTGCATTTTATTGGTTTTCTTTCAGATCCTCCAACAAAAGAGGAAGAAGAACTTTCTTAAAATGAGGCAGTTTTATGACCCTATACAATAAGAAAAAATTTTTCATAAATTCAGTAATATTAGTACATATAAAAATCACAATATTTCAGTTACTGACAGGAGCCAATAAGAAAACATAAATTAATCTCCCTGACAATTCTATTATGGGACAAGACAGTTTTCATTTGAAGTATTTGCTGACAAGGCTGCAACTTTAATAACACAAAACATACCATTTAGCCTTAGGTCTCACATTTTGGCAGCTGAATAAAATGAAGATTATACAGCTGCCTTTCTCTATTGTATTGAAGCAGTCCTCAAGCATATCTCAAGCTCACAGTGTGTGTACAGAATGCTGTGCTAGAAAATGTGAAGTGCTACTGAAAAAATCACATGCATGATCTTTGGCCTTGAGGACTTTGCAGTTAAGTTGAGAAAAGAAGATGCAATTTCAGAGAAAAATGTGAAGAAAATTACATAGCAGTATGCTGACGAGTGCAAAAACAATAGAAAATAATACAAACTATCTTTGTAGAAGAACATGTATATTGATTGTGTAATAATAAAGCAAGGCATTTGTGTGATTTTTTCATGTATATTATCTATTTTACTGTAGTTTTTCTGATTTATACAGGGGATCATGCAGGAAGGTTCATATAAAACAGATAAGTCATCTTGACATCAATTCATGCCATTTTTGCTCTGCAGAATCTTTCACCTTGGATGTCCATTTTTCAAGCCAAGGGCCTCTCTGCTAGTGCATGTATTTCACTTTGTCTCCATCTAAAAACTGGACAGTTATCAGACTTCTGGATTTTTCTTCTTTCTTATGTTAAGTACATCTCTCCTGAAAACCTCATAACCTAATTAGCTTGAAAACTATGGCAAAGTGTTTTCTAAGCTTGTCTTTCCAGAGTAAAAGGCATATATCTACTTTTTTTTTTAATTCAAGAACTGTTGAGAAATATCAGGATCTCTTTTTTCTATACTGTACAAAGTAAGACTTTCTTGAGGAAGGCATTCTTTTTCTTTTCATTTATATTTTCAGTATGTCATGTGTATTAAACTAGCAGAAGAATCTTTTTGTGAGATAGAAAAATAAAATATTCTACATAATATTCTAAACTCTAGCCAGAATCTTTCACTTTGAATTTTATTTGGACTAAATGCTATATATTTCTATCCTTTTAGTTTTTAAACATTGTAGAGGGTTCTGTAATCCCTCTATCCCTTTTACATACCCTCTTCCATAATATGGAAAGAGTCATTGTTCACAGTTGAGCCAGTAGTTGTATTTATTATAACATATCTACATTAATCTGGAGAGCAGAACCACTTTAAATTAAATTTTGCTATAGAATCAATGAATATAAGTTCTATTGCTCAAAGTATTGTCTTCAAACCAACTGCATTAGAACTTCCTAGGTCATTCATTAAAAATATAGGTTTCTGGACTCTACATCAGAACTATTAAATCAGAATCTCTGAAGACTCTTCCTTTGTTTATATTGTTGTGTCTTTCTAGAACACACTTTCCTTCTGTGGAAATCCTGCCCATTTCTTAAGGCTCAGTTAAAATGTAGTTTGTTCTAGAAATCCATCCTTGATCCACCTCCTTTCAACAAATGTGAACTTTCCTGAAATTATTCTACAGAATGACAGAGGCATGAGAACTGTGAATCAGAAGAGTCTTTTTTTTTTTGGTGGGAGGGGATGAAGATAGACCATTCATGAAAAAGGTGGCAAGAAGCATCTAAGATTTGCACTTAAATTAGTACTTGCAAGGGAATTCTGGTCAAGATAGTGGACTAGATAAACACTGTGCTTTGCTCCTTCCATGACCACAGTAAAATTACAATTAAATTGTAGAACAATTAACCTGGAGAACTATCTGAAGACTAGCTGAACAGAAGTCATATAACTAAGGATACATAGAGGAAGCTCTGTTGAGAGTGATAGGAGGAAAAGAGGTATGAAATAAACTGGCCCTGGACCCATGTGTGGTAGTTGAAAACCAGGACGGGTATCTGAGCTGCAGAGGTCCTCTATGAAGAGTGAGGGATTCCAACTCCACACTGAGCTCCCCACCCCAGAACACGGGTGCCAGGAATAGCAGCTCTCACAACATCTGGCTGTAAAAATCAGCAAGAATTCTATCCATCTCAGTGAGAAGAAAGGTTGCAAAAATCCAGACATTCCTCTTAAAGGGCTCATGCACAGACTCCCAGGCATTCACCCTGGTCTCTGGCAGAGAGAATAGATTGGGAGGTGCTAGAAACATATGAGGAGAGACTGAGGTGAGTGAATTCAGGGCAAGAGTTGGAGGGACAGCTTTCATTGTGCCTCTGTTGATCCCTCCTCCCATGTAGCAAGCTGAGGACACCATCATTCTTGTATTGAGCCCTCCCTCATATAGCCAAATCCAAATTTTCACTGGCCTGATGAAATCCATTGGCTCCACCTTGTCAACTCCCTGTGACCTCACCCTACCCAACTCACATACTTCTGGAAGCTTTTGCAGCAGTTGGAAACTGGCAAGAACCCACATTTGGCCCAACTCTCTGTGGGCTTAGGTGGGTGATCACTGGCCTGTGTGATCTGAGCCTTTTGAGTGACCTCAAGATCAGGATGGGTGTCAAATATGAATCTGCACTAACCTTATGATCATGACTTGCTATATACTGGTGACTCACTGAGACCCAACCTTACTCAGTTCATGTACTACCCAAAGATTTTTAATTAGCTGAGATTCATGGGCAGCCAGCAGGTGATGGCGGGCCTCGAATGCCTTTGGCTTTATGCTGAGCTGCTCCAGTTCTGGACATGGTGGAAGCTGACCTCAGTACACAATGTGGACTCTCTCACATGGCTCCAGGTCCAGCACAGGAAGTGACCAATTGCAAATCATTCTGAAGCTCTTACCAGGCTGAGCACAGGAAGTGGCTGACCTTAGCCTTCATGGGCCCCTCTCCTAAGAGGCCCCAGAATGAAAACATCTCTTAACCAGCTTCAGATCACAAAATATCACCAATTTAGTAGCTCCACAAGTAGCAGACCTAAAGGATGAACTCATCAAGCACCAGAGCCTACTGGGGCAAATGACGTCCATGGTGTCAGCCCTCAGCAACTCATACACTATGGTTGTGGCCAGTCCTCACAGACAGTAAGAATGAGAGTCAATCTCACCCACTCAATTGCCAACAAAATTAAGGCTCAACTACAATAGGCAGTAACACAAAATTCACACAAGGTAAATTCCTGGAGCAGTCAGCTCAGGTGACCAGGGAGATTGTACCACTTAATTCCACAGGATATCTACTACATAAGGCCACCAGGCTAAGACTGGGAGATGTAAAAGGTCTACCTAATACATAGAAAAATAGAGAGGCAGCCAAAATGAAAAATAAAAGAACATGTCCCGATTAAAAAAAAAGAAAAAGAAAAAAAGAACTCCAGAAAAAGAACAAAAACAAAATGGATGCAAGCAGTCTGTTAGATACAAAGTTCAAAACACTGCTTAAGAAACTTAGTTAGAACATCAGCAAATAGATAGCAATCATAAAAAAGACATAAAAAAGTCAGAAATAAAAATACAATAACTGAAATGAAGACTACACTAGAAGGAATCAACAGTAGATTAGTTAAAGCAAAAGATAGGACCATCCATTTGTAACACAAGGTATCAGAAAACACCCAATCAAAACAATAAACATAAAAAAGTTAAATTTATGTTTTTTTTTAATGAGAATAGTTTAAGGCACCTCTGGGACAACATCAAGTTAACAACCTTTATATCATAGAGGTATTAGAAGAAGATAAAAAAGTAGAGATTGAGAACATATTTGAAGACATAATGACAGAAACTTTTCTAACCTGGTGAAGAAACTATGCATAAAAAGATAAAAAGTAAAGAGAGTCCCAAACAAAATGAACCAAGAGAGGCTCACAGCAAGACAAAGGTTAAAGATAAAGAGAGAATATTAAAAGCAGCAGTTAGCTACTTACAAGGGAGCTCCCATAAGACTGGCAAGTAATTTCTCAACAAAACCTTTGCAAGCAAGAAGGAAGTAGCATGAAATAATCAAAGAGATGAAAAACAAGGACATAAAACCAAGATTATTCTACCAAGCAAGACTATCATTTAAAATCGAAAACGAGATAAAGATCTTCTCATACTAGAAAAAGCTAAAAGAACTCATCACCACCAAACCAGATTTAGAAGAAATATTTAAGAAACTTCTTTAAAAAGAAAGGGAAGGGATGAATAAATACTAATAATAAAATAGAAATAACTAAATACTTATCAATAATTACTTTAAATGAAAATGAATTAAATGTTCCAATCAAAATACATAGGTTAGCTAAATAAATAAGAAAACAAAACGCATTCATATAATGTCTACAAGACACCCACTTCACACAGAGTGAAAGTAAAGAAATGGAAAAAAAAATGTTTCATGCAATTGTAAATGAAAATAAAAGCTGGAGTAGCTATACTTATATCAGACAAAATATTCTTCAAAGAAAAGCTATAATAAGAAACAAAGTAGGACATTACATAATAATAAAGGAATCAATTCAATAAGAGGATATAACCCAAGTCAACATTTATGCACCAACATAGGAGCACCTAAGAACATAAACCAAATATTAACTAACATAAAAGGAAAGATTGACAGCAATAAAATATTAGTAGGAGACTTTAACATTCCATTAACACCAATGGACAGATCTCTCATACAGAAAATCAACAAGGAAACAGCAACATTAAATGATACATTAGATGACAAAATTTAATTTATATTTTTAGAGTGTTTTACTGCAGAACAGTATAATATGCATTTTTCAAGTGCACATGAAACATTTTCCAAGATAGACTACATTTTAGGACAAAACCAGTCTTAATAAATTTAAGAAGATTGAAATCATATCATGAATGTTTTTAACTGCAATATGAAATCAGAAATTAATTATAACATAAAAACTGAAAAACCCCACAAACACATGAAGGCTAAAGAACGTACTACTGAACAACGAATGGGTTAGCAATAAGATCAAAGAATAATTCAAAAGATGCTTTGAGACAAATAAAAATGAAAACACAGCAACCAAAATTTTGGGAAACAGCAAAAGCAGTCCTAAGAGAAAATTTATAGCAATATGGGCCTACCACAAGAAACAAGAAATATCACAAATAAACAATATAACTTTACATTTAAAGAAACTAGAAAAAGAACAGCAAACAAAGCTCAAAGTGAGTAAAAGAGAGTAAATGATAAAAATCAGAATGTAAATGAACAAAATAGCATATAAAAAAGCAATACAAAAGATTAATGAAATCAAGAACTAGTTCTTTGAAAAGATAAATAAACTTGATAAACCTTAACTAGACTTATCCAACAAAGAGGCAGGGCGCAAATAAATAAAATCAGAAATATAAAAAGAAGTGACAACTGCAAACACAGACATATAAAGAATTATAAGAAAGAAGTTATAATTATATGCCAACAAATTCAACAATCTGGAAACAATGGATACATTCCTTAAAAACATACAATCTTCTAAAATTGAATCAAGAAGAAACAAACAAACAAAAATCTGTATGGATTGATTACTACTACTGAAATTGAATCAGTAATCAAAATAACTTCCCACAAACCAAAGTCCTAAACCAGAAGTCTTCAAAGGTGAATTTTACCAAACATTCAAATAAGAATTAATACTTTTCCTTCTCACACTATTCCAAAAAAACTTAAGAGGATGGAAGGCTCTTGATCATGGTGTATGATCTTTTTAATGTATTGCTGAATTTGGTTTGCTAATATTTTGTTGAGAATTTTTGCATCAGCGATATCGGCCTATAATTTTCTTACTTAGTATTGTCTTTGTTTGGCAAACCAAATTCAGCAATACATTAAAAAGATCATACACCATGATCAAGTGGGATTTGTTCCTGGGATGTAAGGTTGGTTCAATATCCGCTAATAATGAGATACACCACATAAACAAAATGAAAGATAAAACTCATATAGCCCTATAAATAGGTGTATAAAAAGCTTTTGACAAAATCCAGTGAGCATTTATGATAAAAACTCCCAGCAATGTAGGAATAGAAGAAGCATAATTCTACATAATTAAGGCCATATATAAACATTCACAGCTAACATTATACTCAATGATGGAAAGCTAAAAGCATTTTCTTTAATATCAGGAACAAGACAAGGATGTCCACTTTCACCACTTTTCTTTAATATAGTATTGAAAATTCTAGCTACAGCAATCAGACAAGAAAGGGAAATAAATAGCATCGAATTGAAATGGAAGAAGTAAAACTCATTGTTTGAAGATGACATGTTACTATATATAGAAAACTTTAAAGATTCCACCCAAACACTATTAGAACTGATAAATAATTTGATAAAGTAGTAGGTTACAGAATTAATATTCAGAAATCAGTACATTTTATAAAATAATAACACATTATCAGACAAAAATTAAGAAAAAATTTTCATTTACAATTGTAATAAAAAATAAAATACCTAGGAATAAATTTAACCAAAGAAGTAAAGGATTTGTACTTGAAAAATTATAAGATGTTGAATAAAGAAATTGAAGAAGGTACATATAAACAGAAGCATATATTGTGCTTATGGATAGAAAGAGTCATCATCATTAAACTACCCATAATACCCTAAGCAATCTATAGATTCAATGCAATTTTTATTAAATTCCAATGATTTTTTTTGCAGAACTAGAACACATAATACTAAAATTTATAAGGAACCATAAAAAAACCTTAAGAGCCACAACAGTCTTGAGTAAGAAAAACATAGTTAGAGCTATCAAAATACTGAATATCAAATTATACTTTAAAGCTATAGTGGTAAAAACAGCATGTTACTGAAATAAAAACAGACACATAGTTCCATAAAATAGAATAGAGATCCCAGGAATAAACCCATGTCTACATGGTAATTTCATATATGAAAATTGAGGCAAAAAATATACAATAATGTAAAGACAATCTCTTCAATAAATGGTTTTGGGAAAACTGAACAGATCGATGAAAAAAAAACAAAACTAACTAAAATTTTTATACCATATATAAAAATAAATTCAAAATGGATTAAAGACTTTAATGTGAGACTCAAAACCATAAAACTTCTGGAAGAAAACAGAGGAAGTAGATATTCTAACATTGCTTTTAGTAATTTTTTTCTGATATATCTTCTTGGGAAAGGGGAAGATGAGAAAAAAGAAACAAATGTGACTACATTAAACTAAAAAGTTTTTGCACAAGAAAGGAAACCATTAACGAAACAAAAATTCAACCTACTCAATGGGAGAAGATATTCATCAGTTTTGTATCTGATAAAAGATTAATATCTAATATTTATAAAGAACTCAGTACAAAAAGAAAACTAACAATTCAATTAAAGAATAGAGAGATTACCTAAATAGACATATCTAAAGAAGACATACAGATGGCCAATAGACATATTTAAACAAAACAGATCAAAACAAAACAAAACTAAAAACAAAAAACAAAAACAAAAACAAAAAAACTTAACATCTCTATTCATCAAAGAAGTGCAAATTGTGATGGAATGTCAATACTTGTATTAACTCTTTTCCTGTCAGAATGGCTATCAATAATTTCTTTTTTAAAAAAAGTGTTGGAGAGGATATGAAGAAAGGAAACCCTTGTGCACTTTTTGGGTGAGATTACATCTTAGTGCCGTCACTATGGAAAACAATATTGAGGTTTCTCAAAAAAAGTAAAAATGGAACTACCTTTTGAGCCAGCAATTCTACTTTTCAGCATTTATCTGAATAAATAATATTTAAAAAGAACACTAATTTGAAAAGATATATGCAGCCTTAAGTTCATTGCAGCATTATTTACAACAGCCAAGACGTGGAAGCAACCTAAGGAATCATCAATAAATAATTGGGAGAAATGTCAGAAACATAGCAGAGTGAGACATGTCCCCAGATCGTTCCCATTGAAATAACAATAAACTGGACATTTAAAACTCAACCAAAAAAAGCACCCAAACTGCACACCAACCTGTCTGTGTGTGGGATCTATACATAAGAGCTACCGTAGGTAAGAATTTTGGGAGTTCAGTGGTAAACATAGAAAATCGAAGAAGCTATGTTTCCAGCTGGAGCTCCCTGCAGAAGGTGGAGGAGGTGAGAAAGTGCAATGGGTTATCTGAACAGCCCTGCTTGGAAGAACTGTGAGATACATGTGGCCAATGGCAGTTTTCCAGACATCAGACAGAAAACAGAGAAGTGGGAACAGCAGAGAAGTGGGAAAGGCAGAGAAACAAGAGTTGATTTTTACCAGCCGCAGGTGCAGAACTAAGCATGAGAACAGCCCCATCCCCCAATTCAGAGGGGTCCTCCCCGCATATCCTCCAAAACTGAACAGCACAGATACCCAGGGGAATCTGAGAAAACTCTACCAAAATTGTCGCTACAACTAACAATATCTATAGGGGGAAAAAGGCATTACAAAGAGGCATTAAATAAAGCAGGGATCTAAGGGGTTTAGATGTCACCTACTGGACACCAAAAGAAAAACACATTATTTGCAATAGGCTAAAAAGATATCTTTAGATAATAAATCATCTTTCTGTAAAAAAAAAAAAGCAGAATACACTTCCATTAATGCTCAGGAGGAGAAATAGTCCATTAAACACCATGAGCAACCGAGGTGACAAGACATCTCAGAAAGAAAAAGAAAAATCTCCAAAAAATAAGTGTGCAGACATAGAAATATATAACTTAAATGACAGAGAATTCAGGATGATACTTCTGAAAAATTTCAATGAAATCCAAAACAATTCATATCAACAATTTCAAGAACTGAAAAAATAACTAGATGAGCAAAATGATTTTTCAGAAAAGAAATTGAACCCTTGAAAAGAATCAAATAGAACTTCTGGAAGTGAAGAGCACACTGAAAGAGATGAAAAATGCAATAGCAAGGTTGAAAACAACAGGTGACCAAATGGAGGAAAGGATCAGTGATATCGAAGACAGAAATCTAGAAATAAATCAGAAGAAAAAAGACAGGAACCAATGAAAAATAATGAAAGAAAAATACAAGAACTAGCTGATACTATCAGTAAAGGAATTATAAAATAAAGGACATTCTAGAAAGGAAAGGAAAAACAGCAGAGATTAGAAAGCTTTTTGAAACAAATAGTTGATGAGAATTTCCCAAATCTAAGGACTGAGCCAGAGCTTGGAATTCAAGAAGTCAACAGAACACCCAATTATCTCTACCCAAAAAGGCCTTCTCCAAGGCACATTGTATTAAAATTATCAAAAATGAATAATAAGAAATGAATTCTCAGGACAGCCAAGGAAATGAAGATGGTAAACTGTAAAGAAAAATCCATTAGATTATGGTCAGACTTCTCAGCATAAAGCTTTTAAGCAGAAAAGAGTTGAATCAAACATTCAAACTATTAAATGAAAGGAACTACTAGCCAGGAATAATGTATCCAGCTAAGCTCTTCTTTAGATATGAAAAAGAAATAAAGACTTTTTCAGATATACAAAAATTTAAGGAATTTTCTACTATGAGGTCTGCATCACAGGAAACACAATGGGTCATCTTGCCTAGAACAAAATGAAAAAAAAAAAACTTAGGAGTAAAGTGACTAGCAGGCAAATGGAAGCTGAGGAGACCAACCCTTATTAGAACAGAGCATTACAAGCTTAAACAATAAGAAAAGATTTGCTATAGCAAGATAGTAATGAACATTCAGCATACATAGTGACAAATTTAGACAAAAATGACTATAAAAGAAAGGATTCAAAGATTTAAATTCGCGAAGAGTAATGAAGATAAAGCATACGCAGAAGAAAATGCACAATTGTATATATATGTGTGTATATATATATATATATATTTATATATATAAATTATATATATGCACACACACACACACACACACACACACACACACACACACACACACACATATATATATATCCTTTACATATTCTTTACATATCTGTGATGGTAACTAGATGCCAAAATTTCAGAATGAAAGTATATAACATAAAACAAGAAGAAACAGAGGAAAACCCACAAAAGCAAAATAAAATAAATTAAAAAACAGAAACTTAAGAACATGGAAGCAATGGAAACACCGAAGAACTACCAGAAAGCAAAAGATAAAATAGCTATAAGATATTATATTTCAATAATCACCCTAAATGTAAATGGATTGAACTCATGAATAAAAATTCAAGAGTTGCAGATTGGGACAAAAAAAAAAAAAACTATATGCTTTCACCAGGAGACATATCAAGGTTCCAAAGACAAATATAGACTCAAATGAAAGGGTGGAAGATGATATTTTAAGCAAATGGCATTCAGAGAATAGTGGGAGTAGATGTACTAATATCAGATGAAATAGACATCAAAGTAAAAAAAGTAAAGAAAGATACTGAAAGACACTTCACAATAAAGAGGGGAATCGTGCACCAAGAAGACATAACACTTCTTAATATCTATGCTCCCAATTAGAGAGCCCTGAAATATATAAAACAATTACTAAAAGAACTAAAGGGAGAAACAGACCAAAACACTATCATAGTAAGGGACCTGAATATCCCACTGTCAGATATGAACAGATCATCCAAACAGAAAATTAATAAGGAAATAACATCCATAAATTATACTTTAATTCAACTGGATATAATTGACATTTACAGAGCCTTTCATCCTCAAAGAATTGTTTATACATTCTTCTCTAGTGCACATGGAACATTCTCAAGGATTGACCACATATTGAGACACAGAGATAGCCTCAACAAAAATAAGATGATTGAAAACATACCAAAATATTCTCGGATCATAATGCTTTAAAACTAGAGATCAAGTATAAAAAGAAAGCAGGAAGAACCATAAATATTTGGAGATTAAACAGCATGCTACTGAATAATAATTGGGTCAGAGAAGAAATAAAAATAGAGATCAAGAGATAATTAGAAACAAATGTTAATGATAGTACAATATATCAAAACTTTTTGGGGCATGGCAACAATATACATAAGAGAAAAGTTTATATCATTACTGGCCTAGATCCAAAAAAGAATGTTCCCAAATAAACCACCTAACACTTCATCTTTAAAAAATATAGATATAGAAGAACAAAGCAAGCCTAAAGACAGCTGAGGAAAGAAATAATCAAAATTAGAGCAGAAAAAAATAAAATTGAAAAAATAAAAGAAAAAATAAATGCAACAAAGAGATGTTTCTTTGAGATGGATAATAAAATTGACAACTCCCTGGCTAGACTCACTAAAGAAAAAAGAGAAAGGTCACAAATAAACAAAACTAGAATGAAAGAGAGACAATTATGACAGACACTGCAGAATTACAAAGGATCATACAAGAATATTATGAAAAAGTATATAACACCAATTTTAATAACCTAAAAAAATGGCCAGAAATTAGAAAAATACAACCTTTCTAGATTGAATTAAGAACTGAGAAATCTAAATAGACGCAAATGCAGTATGGAAATTGAAACAATCATCAAAAACATTTTAAAAAGTAAAAGTCCAGAACCAGATGGCTATGCCAAGAATTATACCAAACATTCAAAGATTTACTTCCCATTCTCCTCAAACTCTTCCTAAAAATAGAAGAGGAGGCAACACTTCCCAACTCATTTTAAGAAGCCAATATTACCCTGATACCAAAACCTGGTAAAGATAACACACACACACACAAAAAAAGAAAACTACAGATCAATATCTCTCATGAACACAAACGCAAAAATCCTAGATAAGATACTTGCAAACTGAATGAAGCAACATATTAAAAAGATTATACACCATGATCAAGTGGGCTTTATCCCAGGAGCACAAGGATGATTCAACATACACATAAACAAATTAAACAAATAAGAGTCATATGACCTTATTAAGTGATGTAGAAAAGGCCTTCGATATGACCATTTATGACCAAAACACTTAACAAAATCGATATAGAAGGAAAGTGCCTTAAAATAATAAGTGCTATGTAAGACAAACTCTCAGCCAACATTATACTTAATGCTGAAAAAACTAAAAACCTTCCTCTAAAATCAGGAATAAGGCAAGACAATCCACTTCTTCCACTGTTATTCAATATAATATTGCAGGTCCTTGTGAGTGCAATCAGGCAAGAGAAAGATATAAAAGGAATTCAAATAGAGAAGGAAGAAGTCAAATCATCACTATTTGCAGATGAGATGATTCCCTATGTAGAAATTCCTAAAGACTCCACAAGAACACTTCTAGAAACGATAAGCAAATACAGTAAAGTTTCTGGATACAAAATCAATGTTCGAAATCTATAGTGTCCCTATACTCTGATAATGAAGTGTCAGAAGAAGAAGTGGAAATAATAATTCTTTTTGCAATTGCAATAAAAAGAATAAAATGCCAGAAAACAAATCTAATGAAACATAAGTAAAGGACCTATATAATGAAGACTATAGGACTTTATTAAAATAAATTGAAGAAGATACAAAAAAATAGAAAGACAATTTGTGTTCTTGGATTGGAAGAATCAACATAGTTAAAAATGATCTTTTTACCTATAGCATTCTACCTATTTAAGGCAATCCTCATTAAAATCCCATCAGCATTTTTAAAAAAAGAAATAAAACAAAAAAAATCATCAGGTTTGTATGGAAGCATAAAAGACCCCAAACTTCCAAACGATTCTAAGAAAAAAGAACGAGGCTGGAGGCATCACTTCTGTCCTATTTTGAACTATACTACAAAGAACTATACTGAGAATGGCATAGTATTGGCAAGAAAATAGACAAATGGTCCAGTGGAACAGAGTCAAAAGTCCAGAAGTAAACCCATATTTACCTGGGCATATAATTTTTGACAAAAAAGCCAAAGACATACATTGGAGAAAGGAAAGCCTCTTCAGTAAATGGTACTGGGAATACTGGAAAGTCACCTGCAAAAGAATGAAACTAGACTGTTGTCTGTCACCATACACCAAAATTAACTAAAAATGGGTTAAAGACCTAACTATAAGACCTGAAACAATAAAATGCATAGAAGAAACATAAGAACTAAACTCATGGACCTTGAACTTATGAGGATTTTATAAATTTGACCTCAAAGGCAAGGGAAGTAAAAGCAATTTTTAAAAAGGTAAAAATAAAAATAAAAGAATGGGACTGCATCAAATGAAAAAGTTTCTGCACAGCAAAAAAAGCCATCAGCAAAGTAAAGAGGCAACTATCCAAATGGAAAAAAAAATTACATGCATCATCTTCAATAAGGGCCTAATATTCAAAATATACAAAGAACTCATACAACTCAAATAACAAAAAAATAGAAATGATTCAATCAAAAAATGAGAAGAGGACCTGAACAGACATTTCTCCTTAGAGGATATGCAAATGGCCAACAAATATATAAAAAAGATGCTCAGCTTCACTCGTTATTAGAGAACTGCAAATCAAAATTACAATGAGATGCTAATCTTACACCTGCTTTTATAGCTGTTATCAATAGGACAAGTAATAACAAGTGTTGGGGATGATGCAGAGAAAAAGGAACTCTGATATACTGCTGGTGGAACTGCAAATTGATACAGCCACTGTGGAAATAGTATGGAGGTTCTTCAAAAAACTATGAATTGATTCACCGTACGAACCAGCAATCCTACTGGGTATTTACCCCAATGACTTGAAAACTCATATCTGAAAATATATTTGCACACCGAAATTCATAGCAGCATTATTCATAGTGGCCAGGACATGAAAGCATCGGAAGTGTCCTATGATATATGATTGGCTAAAGCAGCTGTGTTACATATATACAATGGAATGTTACTCAGCCATAAGAAGAGATGAAATACTGCCATATGCAACAACATGTATGGACCTCGAAATAATCATGCTAAACAAATTAAGCCAGACAGGAAAAAAAAATGAAAATCACATGCTATCACTTATATATGGGATATAAACCTAAAAAGCAACAAACAAACAGGACAAACAAACAGAGACTCTTGGACATGGACAATATACTTTTGGTTACCAGAGTGTAAGCGGGTGTGGGGAGGAGAAAATTAGATGGGGTAAAAGGGGTCAAATATGTAGTGATAGAAAGAAATCTAATTATGGGTGGTGAACACACCATGTACATTTATATATGTCTTACAGTTAAAATGTACAGCTGAAACTTATTGGATTTTGTTAACCAATGTCATCATAAAAATAAATTTAAAAACATAAATAATTGAATAAAAGGGGTGATTATATATATATATATATATATATTATATCTTCATATCTTCTTGACTATTTTGTAAGTACAAATTGGTAGTTACAAAATAGTCAAGAAGATATGAAACATAGCTTAGGAAATATAGCCAATATACTGTAAGAACTATTTATATTGTCAGATCTGTACCAGTCTAATCAGGGGAACCCTTTTATAAATTATATAAATGTATAATCATTATGCTATACACATAAAACTAATATGAAATAATGTTTAATGTCCATTGAAATCTAAAATAGTTTAAAAATTAAAAAAAAACACTGTATGCAAAAAATAGTACTTATATTAAAAAACCTGAGCTGAAAATGTTACAGGTAACTAAATAATCAGTCATGTCACATCTATGTTTGAGAGAAAATTGGTGAAAATTTCACAATAGAATTTTACCATAAAAGTGATACAAAATGGCTAAGACTTCTACACAAAGATGCACTATAACAAGAGAAGAAAGTATTGGTAAAATCTTTTGAAACAAGATAGACAACATTGCAATATATATATATATTACACTTTAAGGACAATGTAAGTATATGTGAGTATAATGATTTAAAATATGAAAACAGGATGTTGACAGAAATATGGAAAATATGGTCATGGATAAAGCTATTGTTAAATGACAGAGATGTTATTTAAAACCAGGTAGGCCTGACTCCAAAAACCTATACTTTGAACATCTTAATTGTATCTTTGTTCAAATCTCTGCTTCCACCTAGATTGTCCTTCCTCTTTATCTTTGCCTGTGGGAGCCCTGTCCTATCTTCAGAATTATAGCACTTTGAACTGTAACACTCTGACAATAACAACTGACATTCTCTCTGCCCTTTTCATTTGAGGAGGATGGGTGTTCATTTCCCTAGGATTTTGTTGCTGGAAGCAACAGATGCTTGGGGTAGAGAACAATTAAGAGCAGTCCACATCCTTTGTGGCATCCTTTGGGAGGCCCAGGTTACAGAAAAGTCAAGTGAAAAGTGAAATCTGGGGGCCACCTACATCAGCATCAATTTTTTGAAAGCATACTTCTAGACACCACCCACATCTCTTCTATAAAAATCTTAAACTTTGGGCACAGGAATTTTCATTTTCAACAAGTACCACAGATAATTCTGATGCATAACAAATTTTAAAAAAACAAATATTCTAGTTTTTCTAGCACATTAAGTCCTTGTTCTTTTTAAATGCTTGATTTCACTGAGATTTGATTTCTCTTTAGATGCTTGAATTCACTAATTCTCATCATTTCCTCTTTAGCTTTAAAAGACAGAGGTGTGAATTGTATTTATTTCATCTGGGGCAAACATCACTAAACAATATCTGTCATATCTCTTTTGTTCAGTTGTCTCACTTATGGATCCATAGTTATTCCAGTTTTAGAAAGAATTTCTAGAAAAGGTCATCTAAAAAATACTTTTGGGGAAAAAACCCAAACAACAACAACAAAAAACTGAAATATCAACTAAATGTAAAATTTCAGCTTATTTCCCAGTCATAATTCATAGGGAAACAAACATTATATGCGAATTAAAATTCTAGCTGATAAATTTTAGAATTTTAATAAGCTAGATTTCTCTACATTCAAAGAATACTCAACTAATTGTATATGTAAATATTCTTCCAATTACTTTGATAACATAGAAACAAAAATACATTTGCTTTGGAAACAGGGACAGAAAGTACTAATTTTAAAATCATAACGGATTGAATAATGCAGCCAACAAATATTCCTTGATTTCTAGAACCATAATTTAGTAGCCTCCTCTTTCCTGTTGAAGAAAAGCAACACAATTTTCCTCGAGCTGCCACTCTCATGAAATGCATACATCAATAGAGCCCCAATATTATACTTTCTCGAATGTTAGTTGGAATGCTTGTTCAACACACATACACATATATACACATCTTTCCATGATTACTTGGCATTTTGTTAGAGATTTGTTTTTTATATTTTGGTATGTAGGTGTTCTGAATCTCAAATTTCTTATTTTGTTATATAAGAGTTTTTCATATAGTATTTGCAAGTTAGGCCCTATGAAAAAATATAGAAATATCTTGTATGTTTAAATCAATTATTGAATTTTGGAAGCTGCATATTCTTAATCTTCACACCAATATAATAGTACTATGGATAAAACATTTACCTTGGCAAGTCTCCATTGACTTCAGAGAAAGTATAACTTTCAACTAGTGTCAAATGTTTTACTATTATGAATGAAAATTCGAAGATTGTTCCCCTCTGGGTAGTAACACAAACTCTTTTAAAATATCAAGTGTGTAGTGGTGACTGGCTGATATACATTATCTCAGAGCATGTGTAATGTGAATGCATTTACTGAAGAATTGTCTAATAGTTATTTACACTTAAAACACTTCTGTTTAAATTTGTCTTATTAGGCATCAACCAGTCAATTATTTCACTGTCCCTAGGAAAAAGTAAGAATATATGATTTAAAAAAATAAGTTTGTACCATGTCCTACTTAATAACATACTATCATTTGATAGTTAAGTGCTGAAATTTAAAAGAGCTAATTTTTAAATTCCATCTATAGCACTTACTCTAGCCTTGCTACCATGCATATGTTAACCTTTCCAAGCATCAAATTTTTATTTTATGTAAGACAGTGAAAATCATAAAAGCAATCTCATAGAATAGTTCAGAAGATTTAATTTAAAAATGTCATTATTCATGAACTTAATTAACTTAATTAATGTAAGAAAAATATTACATTCTGCCTAATGCAAAATAAGTACTCAATAAATGTCTTTTCTCTATTGAGTATCTTGGCTCCATTGTCAAAAATTAGTTGACTGTATATGTATGAGTCCGTGTCTAGGCTCTCACTTTTGTTCCAGTGGTCTTTGTGTCTATGCCAGTATCACTGATTTGTAATATTGTTTGAAATCAGGAAGGGTGGTGTCTCCAGCCTTTTTGTTCTTTATTAGGATTTCTTTGACTATTTGTGGTCTTTTGTGGTTCCATACAAATTTTAGATTTTTTTTTCACTTCTGAAAACAAACAAACACACCTTTGAAATCATAATTGAAATTGAATTAAATAGATGACTTTGGGCAAAATATTTTAGACATATTAATTCTTCCAATCTATGAGCATGGAATATTTTTCCATTTATTTCTATGTGTTTTATTAAAATACTTTCTTTACCATCTTGTTAGTTTTTAGTGTAGAGATCTTTCATTTACTTAGTTAAATTTATTCTTAGAATTTTATTTTCTTTAATATTATTATATATGGGATCATTTTCCTTATTTTGTCAGATAATTTGTCATTTATAGAAATGTTATATAAAATTATTTTTATATATTATTTTGTATACTGTAACTTTTCTGATTCATTGACGTAACAAATTAGATTTAACACGATGGACCTTGATGGCATTATGTTAAGTGAAAATATCATACATAGAAAGACAAATACTGCATTTTCTGACTTATATGTAGATGAACCTAGGTTGTATTATGTTAAGTGAATAAGTCTAACAGAGAAAAACAAATACCATATAATTTCACTTACATGTGAAATATGAACAAATAAAACAAATGAACATTAAAACAAAACAGAAAGAGACTCATAGATGTAGAAAACAAACTGATCATTGCCAGAGTAAAAGGGGGTAGGGGATAGGTGAAAAGGATGAAAGGAAATAAGAGATATAAACTTCCAGCTATAAAAGAAATAACTCTCAAAGATCTAGTATACAGTACAGGAAATATAGTCAATAATATGATAATAATTTTGTATGGTGATGGATGGTTACTAGACTCATCATGGTGATCACATCATAAGGTATATAAATGCTGAATTACTATGTTGTACTCCTGAACCTAATGTAATATTGTATGTCATCTATATTATAATAACAAATAAAAGCAAAAAACAGTAATGTTTCCCAGAAAGCAAATGTTTTATATTACAATATTAACTGGCAATTCATTCAATTTTAAATATAGAGTTCTCTATTTTGCTACCAATATGTTTTTTATGAAAAGATTAAATTTACACACAATTTATACAAAATTAATTATTAATAAGTAATTTATTATTTAAGGAAAACTGCTGGTTAATTATACATGTAGTATTCAGTAAATATATATGTATAATTGGTACTGTAATGCTGAAAGTCTTTCATCAGCTAATGAGGTCAATGTTCATTTATCTTCTAGTTAAATTGTGTAACTATTATTTGGTCATTCAAACTTATTGGAACATTTTTTTTAACTTTTCCTAATATGATATCACTTGTCTTTTTTTGTTATGCTATTTTTCTAGAGACTTGCTCTATTATAAATTTATATAGTAGTTTTATAGTAGTTACATGGATTAAGGTAAAGCAGAGTTGTAAATTCCATTCTTAACTATGACCTATGCTGAATAATTAAATGTCTATTGATTAGACAAATAGATACTAGGTTTACTAATATGCAATATATTTTTAGTACAATAAATTAATGGTCTCAATTTAGGGAGTTGTTATTTCTTTAACATACAAAGTCCCTGATTAATCAGCATAAAATGTTAATTTTTGATACTAAGTTTAAAGTGGCCAGTTGTGTTTACTAAAACAAATCAACATTTGCTCAAGTATAGGCCTTATATTATCACATAAAGATTTTTTTTAAGATTCATTAACTGTCTTATATTTCTATTATTTTATTTTAATTTCAATTATGAATAAGAATTACATCATACATATAGAAACTGTGGAGATTTTCTCATAAATCACATTTCTATTTATCAAACATTTTATTATTTTGAGAGGTGTATTCTTTCAGACCATTTGAAGTTCTCAAATTAGATACCTTTAGCGCTCTGCTTAAAAGTTTATATAGGGAAATATTTTTCACAGGTGCAAAAATAAATTTAAACAAACTAACTTTGAAATTTGCTGTCCATTGGAGATCTTAAAATAGAAAATTCAAAAGTTTTTTTTAAGTTTTTTAAATTTTCTATAATAATAGCTTAGTTATTGTACATGAATCATGAATTAGAATTTAGTGGGATATGTATATCTGAATAAATATGTTAAAACACTCTGACCAGCCCTGAGGCTGGCAATGAAAGTCAATTCCTTACTGGTTAGATCCATCCAATTCCAGAAGCAGTAATAACCAAATGTAGCCATTTATTAATAACTCTGTCCTACTACTAAGTGGAATTTGTTTTGAATCATATTTACTTAGTCTCTTATTGCCTCCTCTTTACTATCATTTTTTCTACACTGTTAATCTCTAAATGCTGGTCATGGAAAAGAATCAATATCACAAAGCCAATCTGGTATTGGCAGTCATATTCATTCATATAAACATATGATATTGTTAATAGAATACTTCTTTAGGCTGTTATCTTGAAATTTACATAAAATATTAGGGTGGGTAGAGGAAAAGAGTTAATACGTTAACAAGCATTGGCATTCCATAACAATTTGTTTAAACAGTAATATGAAACAAAATGGGAAAGAATGATATTACTTTTCTGAAATGTTCTGTGGTCCTCATTTTTTTTTAACAAAAATTACCTGAGGGCTCTGTTTTAAATGCAATTTTATGTATCCAAGATTATGAGATTGAGACCTTAAGACTTATATTTATAATAAGTTATCTACAAATGATTCTAATGTCCTTTATCTGTGGTCCATAATTTTACTACATTCTAAAATCAACAAGCTCTTGGGATTATAATCATTGTCCTCAATTTACTAAAATTTAATGAAATTTAAATAAATGTGTTGTTGCAGATAGAGATAAGAGTATTAATTTAAATGGCTATGATTAAAATGTTTTGTCTCACTTTTTAGTCAGGCATTGACAATTTTCCTAATAGAACATAAGTGAATTGATATGTATCCTCTAAGTCATGGAAGGTCCTGGAGAAACAATCCCAAAACAGTAACTCAAAAATATTTTTCTATTTTGGGTAAAATATAGCATCCATGAGTATGTGGTAATAGACTTTTGTGCTTCATGCATGCACTTAGTAATGAATAAAGGTCAAGATAAGGTATCTGAACAATGGATAATTAGAGCACAGTAATTTGGGGCAAGCAGTGCTTCAAAGTCCTGGTGTGTAGGTAATAGATATCAGTTAGGTATGCACTATGACAAAAAGGGTCTCAGACTTATGAAAGGACAAAGGACCAGAAAAATTACTAGAAAATAAAATATTTTAAAAACTATCAAAATATATATTATCATTTTCATTGCAAGAACTTGCTACAACATTTCTCACTATTCTATCACTTGTCCAGTCTGTTTAAGACGCACATTCACCCTATGAATTTTCTAATTGTTCTGAGAATCAGAGATTAAAAGAATATTCAACTACCTAATAGGTAAAAAAGTATTTTTTTAAAGTCCACATTCCAGAACAAGAGCTATTCACATTACTTTGACAGAGTAGACCCTTATCTGTTTTTTCTTACCCCCTCTACCTTTCATTCTACATTTAAATTTGTCCTCTTCTTGACATTTATAGCCATTTCACTTTGATCACTCATTTCCCATTTTTGACTTTACTTCTGTCTCCATTTTTGCACATGCAATTTTATTTTCAGTTACATATTTGTTTTCTGTTTTAACTGAGACTCTATTTTGATGAAACACTATTAAACTATGAATTAGTTTTTTATTACTGCATAGCAAGTGGTCACAAAATAAGTAGTTTAAGACAACACAAATTAATTACCTTACAATTTCTGTAAGTAGAATTCTAAGTATTGAATATCTGGGTCCTATGCTCAGGGCCTCACCAGACTGAAATCAGGATGTCGGCCAGAGTTGGGGTTCCGTCTGAGGCTCAGGTTTCTTTTCCAAGTTCACATGGTTGTTGGTGCATTCCATTTCTTTCAAACTTTCAAACTGATAGAGGTTGTAGTTTCAAATCCAGTGGGACCAGACCCTTTGGTACTTCATCTTCTTTTAAAACTTCCTCTGAAACATCAGGGCCACCTAGGATTAGCTTTCTTTTATTTACTTCAAAGTTTAACCTGTTTGAATCTTAATAAAGGGAAAAAAATCCAATTATATTTACAGGTTCTAACCACATTCAAGAGAAGTTTATTATAAGGGTCATATGCCCCCGGGGGCAGAAATTTTGAGGATCATCTAGGATTCTGCCTAGCACAGACTGTTTCAAGTAATCACTCTCTTAGTTGACAGGTAGCTTCTAGGACTCTTCTGTCTGATTTTTAGGAGAGTACCTACTCAGCTCATCTTCCCCCCCCCCCAGGTAGGATACAGAAACTGGGCAAACTAGGCTCTCACTAGGAATCCAGAAATTTAACCACACCTGGGCTATAGAATTTTCCTAGTCTTATCGGAGAAGTTACCACTCTAAACATCTCTTATCTCATCCAGGAATAGGAACATATAATTTAAGTGTAAACATGATAGCGATAACATTAAACTTATAATGGTGGGCCTTGACAGAATTTTTAATCTGCTCTTAGAAATTTCTCCTAGATTCCAGAGTTCTTCAAAAATAATTTCCTATCCTAACTTTTAACACATAATTGATAGGTTGTCCATTTTTTAAATTCTTATGAAAAGAAGCTTCTACTATTCCATTCTATTTCTCCATCTTTCTTCTGTAGTAGCCTGAGTATTTTTAAAGTACTTATGATTTATTTTGTGTGAATTTTTGAGTTACCTATAAATAATCATACTTATATCTGAAATAAGTTTTTTAATTGCTTCAATTACATAAGCTAAGCAGCCAAGTCGGTAACTATTTTAACTTCATAACAACCCTTATTTTGCATAATATTAATCCAATGGACCATAATTATTACTATGGAACACTAAAGTTTATCAATTTAACTGGCTTATTGTATTTCAAATAACATTTATATAAGTATTTCTTTGCCCTAGAGAAATTTTACAAATTTATCTTATTTTTGGACAGAGATCATGGATTGCTTTATAAAGAAGAGATGCTTGTTAAGAAATTTATGCAATGTGGTATATATTTACATTTATAGATTTTCAATTTGAGCACATTTGTGGAAAAAAATAATACCTCAACAAAGAAAGAAAATACAGTGTAGTTACAGTATCTCTATTTTAAAATTTATTCCACATTAATTTACCCACACTGCTCTCAAACATTGCCATATACCATATATCAGTTTTAAAATTATTTATGATAAAACTAAATTTTCTTTCTAAAGCACTGAGAGTTGAACTTTTAAAAATAATAAGGCAATTTAATTTGAAAGCAAGTAGGAAAATTCACTGGTAACACTGCTTCTTTATCAGAACAGTCACTACAATATGGGTTTGTTTCTGAGTACTTAGATAAATTTGCCTTAGTGCTGGAAAAGGTAACAATAATCACTACCATTTATAGAGCACACATATATACAAGATTCTTTCATGAATTATTTCTAAGTCTTAAAACAACTCACAAAGCTAGGGTTAATATTCTAATTTTAAAAATAAGAAAACCAGGACACAAATTAATTTGCCTAAGGTTATGGTATTAGTAAGTACTAAAGCCAGAATTTAAACCCAGAACTGTTTAACTTCAAGTTCTCAACACATTCTATTACCTACACTTTTTCTCTAATTAGTTTTTTTTGCATATAACTACATCGTTCTTCAATTATTGCTAAACATAATGCCTGTTCTTTCTCTTTTATTAAATATAGTAAGTTGGGCAATGTGGAGAGAATTGCGTTATACTGTTTGCTCAATGCTCAGAGGACAGGATGCCACAGGAATGTTATCACTGCCATAGCTCGATTTCCAACCATTGTTCAGTCCCTATTATAAATTTTTTAGCTTTCAAATAAAAATAACCTTTCAGACAGTTTTTTTTTTTGTTACAGTGTCAAATGTTATTTTATCATCTCAGGCTGAAACTAAATGTGTATGGAGTATAAATCCTCTAAGCAGAGGAACTATTGACTAAAAAGAGATTTTGTTGTTGTTGTTGTTGTTTAGCTAGTTTCTCTTTGGTATTATTTCACTTTTATTTTGCAAATTTACTTTGTTTCATCACAAAGCCCATAGGAAAAATTTGAGTAGGAGAGAAATTCTTCTGTTATTTAGCATAATCATAGAGGAAAGTGTTCTGTTTAACCAGATACTATTACAGCACTTTAAGAGAAATAAGTCAAACAGATAAAAACAGGTACCATATGATTTCACTGATATGCTGAATCTAAGGAACAAAAGAAACAAACTAAACAAAACCAACTCACAGAGAACAAAACTGGTGATTGCCAGAGAGGAGGGGGATTTGGGGTAGGATGAAAAAGGTGAAGGATAAAGAAGTACAAATTAGTGGTTACAAAATGGTCACAGAGATGTGAAGTACAGTTTGAGGAATACAGGCAATAATATTGTAATGGCTGTGTATAGTATCAGAAGGGTACTACAGTAATCAGGGGGATCACTTCATAAATTATATAAATGCCTAACCATTTTGCTGTATACCTGAAACTAATAAAAACTAAAAACAAAAAAAAATACCATGAGTCATGAAATTAGAATTTTTAAATGCAACATTTCTTCAATAAAAAATATCTCTCAAATAAATTCATACGAAATCTCCTGGGTTTAAACAAATCTGCATAAGCCCTGTGAGTCAGAGTTACATATGTTTACAGAAGTCAAGCTGACAACTATTA
Source organism: Macroglossus sobrinus (assembly GCA_004027375.1). Taxonomy (NCBI): domain Eukaryota; kingdom Metazoa; phylum Chordata; class Mammalia; order Chiroptera; family Pteropodidae; genus Macroglossus; species Macroglossus sobrinus. The sequence goes on from PVKZ01002045.1 coordinate 49,912, forward strand.
CCTTGCTACATTATTTGTCTTTTCCCAAGAGACACTTAGAAGAATACACTCTGGATATATTTGAAGTGGATAATGATACTTCTTTCTCCCTTTACCAACCTACTCTCCACTCTCAGCTCTTTCTTCATGTCTTTTCTTCACTCTCTTCTCGCCTTCTAAAATAAAAGAATCATAATCAGTTTGTTAAGTTTCTGATTAATTGGTTTATACTATTTCAACTTTCTTAATTTAGAAGGTAAATGTTTTTTTTCCAGGTTGAAGATTTTTGCACTTAAACAAGACGGCAAAGATAATCTTTTGATTGATTCATTTGGCTTGAATGGTGTGAGGTGGTAAGAGATAAGGAACATTGTGGCTCAAATTACAACAGCCAGCAAATAAGTGCTAAAAATCAACCTGATATACTTTTTTTCTGGGTTATTTTTTCTAGACTAGGGAGTAGTGTAAAACCACAGACTTATCACATTTTTTCACTGTTAGCCAATAACTAGCGAGCTCTAGCACCCAGACCCTATATCATGACGTTGACTTATAGAAAAAAATTTGGAGTTTTTGGTAATTTTTGGACACAGAATTTGTGATATTGGTGGGAGAAATACAGTCCTGTGGGTGTTCCATATCTCCAAGGTTAATGGACCTAATGGATTGTGAAGTGGTTTTTGGTTTTGAGAGACAACCAAATTTTGGTTTTAAGAGACAACCAAATTTATGTGGAGTAGGCTTCAATACATTTAGAATAAACTCAAAGCATTCATAAGTGCTTACTCTGTTCCAAAAAGCATTATACTGGCATTAATAAGATGAATTTCTTGACTTCTTTGACTCTAATAAATGAACAACAAAGATTAAGGGAAAACTGGAGAATGAGTGTTTTGCCTGACCTCCTGTGTTCTTTGTCCTTTTTTTTTTTTACTTCAAATTCCCCATTTAGATCATGGTAGGCTATGGAAATTATCTAACTAAACTCTTGGAAGAAGGTGCAATTGGGTATATATGCTAATTCTACCACATCATTAGATCTTAATTAGGGGTAAAATGTTGTAACTAGAAGGTAACTGAGTCTGGGATTCATGTGTGTGTGTGTATATATATATATAATATACAATCTATATATATATATATTACACATTTATTGAATGTTTGATACAATTTAATTGCAAATTTGACTGATTCTGAGGCTGTTGGCAGTGAAATGTGGAATGGCAGGAGATTTTTATTATCATTTCAATATACTTAATGATTATTGTATGTTTCCATTTTGTTGTTTCATTGCATTTTTATTTTGACTTTTTTTTCAGAAATACATTAACAATTTATTTTTTCAAACACTTGCATAAGGTTGGTTATCACATTGCTATCATTTTTTAATCTTTGGTTATCATGTACTTTTTAGTCTATATTTGGTCTCTCTGTTGTTATTTTTCTTGTTTAACCTTACTATCTATCTATCTATTTCTTTTGCAATTAGTTTCAAAAAGGCAGCTTTTGATTTGTAAATTATTTTATATGTTATTTCTTATTTAGTTGCTTGTATTACTCTTTTCCTAGCTTTCTGGATTGAATGTATAGCTTATTTATTTTCAGTCATGTTTTCTCATATGTATATTCAAAACTACAAATTTTCCATAAAGCACTATTTTAGCTGAATACCAGAATTTCGAGTATTTAATATTTTGTCAGTTAGCTCTATATTGTATTTACATTATAATTTCTTCATTAACTAGAGAGCTAATTAATAGTATATCTTTTATTTATTTGTATCAAAACACGTTTGCTTTGGGGGGGCAGAGTTTTCTGTTATTGCTTTTATTTTTGTGCTCAGATCACACATTTATGCATTACGTTGTCTAGGAAATTTGTCACACAAAATACCTAAGACTCAAGGTGAGGAGAAATAGCTTGTTGCTCACAATGCTACTGTTTTCCCATTCCAACTAGGTGTAAGCACTGCTCCTCTCATATTACCACCTTTATACTAGTTGTTTCCTCTACCTGGAATATTTTCCCTCAGAAACATGACCATTGTTTGAAGTCTATCTAATACTCTTGCTCCCTTCTCCATGATAGCAATTATATACCCATAGCAATATAAACAAAAGGGCTGCTATCTTCACTTAATGTCTCATAGAGATCTCAAAGTTAACATGACTAAAACTCAGTACTTGCTGTTATCCCAAATCTACTTTTTGCTAGTTTCTCCACTTCAATTAATGATAATGTCTATTCTTCTAGTTATTAAAGCCAAAATTCTTAGACATATAGATTTATCTTTTTTTCTTACTCCACATAACATTTTTCAGCAAATCATGTTGCCTGTGCCTTGAATATATATCCAGAATACAACAACTTTTTACCACTTATCTTGTAATTATCCTGAATTGTTCCCACAATGGAGAGTGATTTTTCTCCTCAGGACATTTGGCAATGTCTGAGGGCATTTTTGGTTGTCACAACTAGGAGAGGGCTTTGCTACTTAAATCCAGTACCAGAAGTCAGGGATGCTGCTAAACATCCTACATAGGGTAGTATACCTCTTTAATACATACACAATAAAAAAGAATCTGTCCCAAATATCAATAATTCTAAGATTTAGAAACCCTGTCCTGGGCCAAAAATATATATGTATTTATATTTTGCTCACCTGAATTGTTCTATTAGCTTTCTTACCGTCCCCCCAACCCCAGTTACCTACCTCATTTCTCTACAATCTTTATTTTAAACACCAGCTAGAGTAATCCTGTTTAAAATTATTATATCATGTTACACCCTCTCCAATGACCTCCTATGTCATTATCTTACATATTTTATATCCCTCAAGTAACTGTTATACTATGTTATAGATCTAATAAAAGTGCAATGAATTTTAAATAGATAAATAAACAAATAGATTAATAAAACTTGAAAAAAACTGTTTTTAGCTCAATGAAGCAACTGATATTCTTCTTTCAAAGAATTATAAAATCAAACTAGCTACCTGGAAGAGAACATTATACAATATGGGTATGTAACAAGTCATTTCTAGCACATTGAGACAACTCTCAAAGCATCCATATCATTCCCCATATTGCCATGCTATGTCACTCTTCACAGACTCACAGAAACATTGCTATTCAAGCTATAGAAGATGGGAAGACTATCCAAGAACCATCTAAACAAGGTCAGAGGACTAGTGAAAAGCTTGGTAGATTGTTTTTCCCAATTCTCCTTCATTTTTTTAAATTATGCTATTTGATAAGTTCTTCAAATATGCACATTTTGTGAATTCCCTTATTCTTCCCCTTTGAAGAACTGTAAATAGTTAAGACTTACGCTATGTAATATTATCAAAAAGATAAAATATCCCTTTGAGCAGGATATCTTTGCTTTTTGATTATATTTTATGTTTTTAGCTTATTGAAGTATAATCAACAAATTAAAAATTGTATATATTTAAAATGTATAACATGATGTATTGATAGATATATACATTGTAAAATTATTACCTTAATCAAACTAATTAATGTGTCCATCATTTCACAAGGTTACCATGTTTTAAAAGTGGTGAAAACACTTAAAATCTACTCTCATCAAATTCTGAATATACAATACAGCATTATTAACTATAGCCACCATGCAAACATTAGATCTCCAGAAATTATTCATTTTGTATAACTATAACTTTGTTCCCTTTGACTAACATCTCTACAATTTCCCCAACCTCCATCCTTTAGCAATTACTATTCTACTTTGTTTTTATGAGTTTAACTTTTTTAGATTCCACATAAGTGACGTCATGCAGTATTTGTTTTTCTGCGTCTGCCTATTTCACATAGCATAATGTCCTGCAGATATATCCATGTTGTCTCATGGCAGGATTTTCTTCTTTTAAAGGATGAATAATGTTTATACATAAATACATATATATTTCATTTATCTGTTAACAAATACTTAGATTGTTGAGAGAGAAAAAGAGAGAGTGAGAGAGCAAGAGAGAGACTTTTTCCATCTATACTTTCATTATACAATCTTCTGATATTTAAAATTGTATTAAGTGACTTTTCTACCATGCTATACAAAGCCAAGTTTTTAAATACAATACCAAGTCATTGCATGCCAACTTTGAATAAAAGTATTTCTTTGTCTTCCTTTTAAACATTTGAAAATGATACTTAAATTGTTAGCAGATTCCAAATTGCCCTATTTTAAATTGAAATGGAGACAATTAAACTAAAAGTCAAAGTTACTAAAAAAAATGATTAGCACTGCATCTTGGATGAGGTCACACTGTAAGCAAGAGTTAACAAATGACATTAACATTTTATAAGAAGAAAAGAGGTAGATTGGTCATGAGGTTAACATAATAGCATTGTAAAGGTGCAATATAAATAGCGAAAGTTGTGATTGAATTTTTATAACAGTATTTTAATTTCAAAATACTGTATAAGAATTATTATATTGTAGACCAGTTATGGATCCATGTAGATTTGGAACTTTGAAGATAAGTAGTAGCAAAATAATTAGAAGAGAAAGATGAAGAAAAGGAAGAGGAGGAGCAGAAGAAAGAAACTATATTGTCTCAAATTAATTGAAAAATATGATAATTCTTTTAAAGTAAGAATCATATATTATTCTTGGTATTTTGCAATTCAGTTGACATAAGTTTCTGATAGAAAAGTCACTGCCTAGGAAATTAGTATTGTTGTCCCGAGTCTGTTAATAAATATGTGTGTAAACTTAAATAAACAATTTTGTTCCATTGGCCACTTTACTCAAGTATAAAATTAAAGGAGTAAATTAAATGATCTTTCATGATCTTTTCAGCTATAAAGTACTAAGCATCTAATAAGTACCTTAAAATTTATTTTATGGGCTTTATTGTTTTAGGTTCATAATAAAAATTTTCTCAATTTGATTCAGGATTACTTAAGATACTTGTGGAATTTAACATGTCCAATCTGTATCTAATTCTCCTAAGAAGGATGTTCTGTTTTATGATAATATGAGGTTAATTAACATGATTAATATACTTTAATATTTCCTTAAGAAAGCCATTTCTCAATATTAATTATTTCTTTAGTAAATAAACAATAGTCAATATATTGTAGTGATGTGGCTATGATATTTAACTTTTCTAGTCAATTTTCCTGGTTATACCTGAATTATAATAAATATGCAGATTTAATTTATAATTTTTATTATTGGATTATCTTCTTTTATTCATTAATTCAGCAAATATTTATTGAATGTCTATGAAGCAACAGACAACATTCTAATCCCTTTGAAATAGTGTTTTAGAGGAAGGGATGAAGAAGTAACAATTAGTAATTGCAAAATAGCTACGGAGATGTAAAGTATATAGCTACGGAGATGTAAAGTATAGCGTAAGAAATAAAGTCAATAATATTGTAATTACTATGTATGGTTTCAGATGGGTATTAGGTTTATTAAGGTGATAACTTTTTAAAGTTATATAAATGTCTAATCACTATGTTGTACACCTGAAATTAATATAATATTGTAAGCCAAGTATAGTTAAATATTTTTAAAAATATTTTAAAAGTGGGATAAGGTAAATATAGTCAATAATATTTTGATAAGTTTACATGGTGGCAAATGATTACTGAATTAGTGTGGTGATCACATTGTAAGGCATAAAAATGTCGAATCACTCTATTGTTCTCCTAAAACTAACATAATCAATATAAAATTATATACCATCTATATACTTAAGTTAAAAATACATTTTTTTAATTTAAAAATCATATTGAATTGTTTAACCTCCTACCCACTGGGTGTCCATTTCTATATAACTCATGGTAAGAATGAGGCAAGTAATCATAGGAAATCAATAAATGTTTGTTAAATTTTTAATAAATTATTATTGTCTATAATAAACTATAAAACGTCTTGCCACTTCAGCATTTTGTCTATGACTATTTAAAAGTAAATGAGTAAACATTTCACAGATTCACCATATTATTCAAAATGTGCTTCCATATTTATCTTTTATAGAATAAAAATATCTGTTTAATTATCAAAACAAAATTCAAGAAATAAAAATATAAAGAAAGCAGTTACTCTTTTTTTCCAGTGTTATGTCCTTTCCTTTCTCTTGTTACTTTTGAGAAAAATGCCATATGCTATAAAATTTAATGGAATGGCAAATGACTGGAATACAAAATGGTCTGCATTATTTAGGAAAACAATATTTGGTGATGTAGCTTTCCTGACAGATGTTTTGGAAAGCGTTTTTGTATATTTACTGGAAATACTAATGTAAATTGCACTATATTTCTCAAAAGGGTGTAGATATATTCAGACAGAACTGTTATCAGAGTATATTTTTTTCAGGCTATTTATTCAATAAAAGAGAATAGAGGACAATTCCCCAGTGGGAATAAAAAAGTTGCATAACGATGTCATAAAATATTAACTTAAGGAGGCAGTAGCACTTATGAAACACTGTCTAAATTCTGTTCTCTCGGGTTTAATTTTTTTACAACCATAATAAATGAAATAGATACATAATTTCTTTATTGAGTCAGAAATTGTATGTTTTCAAAAACTAGCAGTCTTCTACTAGCACAGGCAAACACTCACACAGTCCCATAGACCACACATATATAAAATACATAAAAACTTTGGCATTTTTAAAATTAAAATATTGTGAAAGTATTTTTCCCTTTAAGTAATTATTTAGAGATTATGAATTAAATAAATGTTCCTGTAGAATCTCAGAATTCCAGGATGTGCGTAAATTCTGAGAAAATACTAAATGTGAAACACTAATTTAATAGCCTCTTACTGAATAGGCATATAAGATGACAAATGGTGGAAATGTTCTCAGTCTCAATGAGAAAACGGCCTTATCTTAGTGCATTCAAAGTGAAATGAAGCACATATGTGTTGTCTCTCTCTATTTGCCTTCATTATACAGCAGCTTCAGGTGATAGAACACACACCTGTTCTCAGATATCTCAATCCTAGGATCCCTTAAGCTTTCAAGATAAGTTTCTTTGAAAGTTTGAATACGGCAGATTTTAAATATCACATTATCACTAGAAGAGATCTTCAGCATCTTAAATGTTTTAGTATTTTAGTTCAGTCCTTCTTTCCATGATAGTTAAAAATGATATTCTACCCTTCAATATTTAAAATGTTTTACTTTATTATTCACAGTCTTTAATTCCTTTTTAAAGAAACTTACTTCACATAATGGAAACTTCCAATGTCTCAATTGATTGCTTATTTTTAATTAATACATATCCTATCATTTTAACCCTTTTCTTTTTCTTCTGCTCTCAGTGGAAATGGAAGTCATATAGCATTCTTTGTATAACAGACCTCTGTGCACTTGAAACCCATTATTAAGTTTTTTTCTTAGTCTTCTCTACTTCACCCAAAATAATCTCAGTTTTTTCTACCTATGCTCTTGAATTTTATTTTCCAAAATTTGACATTTTTTAATATGATAATATCTTTTAAAAATTTTAAATAGGATGTTTTTACCATGGCATATATTCAGTAGTATAATTACAGAACTTTGCCAAATGGTCAGGAATCTACAGGTATATTGCCCTTTCAATATTTTTAACTAAACTTAATATGCCAATTATTCAACTTGGAAATTATTTTGCCAGCTCCAGTGATATCATTAGACATTAATTTGATTCTATGCCTTATTTCTGAATCAGAGGGAACTTAAATATGCCTTCCAGGCATGCTCCATTTCACCCAGTTCATCAGTACTAGAGATTATTAAAGAATATGGTAAATAATTATATTCCAAATCAGTATTTGACTAGAAAAGTAATTTTTGTTATTATGGCCATAAACATGTAATTGTGAACTTTAAAAATAAACATACTATTTGTAGATTTTGAAGAGAATGAATAAATATATCACCAGAAGAATTCCTTAAGCAGACAATGATGAGATCATGTGATGATGTGCTACTGAAAAGGTCACAAAGATGTAGTAATGGGTTAAGGTTAAGAGCCTACCTGCTAATCGCCATGTCTCGCTTCTGGACACCTGCCTGCTTGAGAAGTTATTGTTTGACTATTACCCCTGGGAACCTAACAGTTACCCCTGGGAACCTAAAAGTTACCCATGGGAAGCTAACATTTTTAACAGTATGCTTTCTGCTTCTGTATCCCCGCTTGCACAACCCACCTTTAGGTTGACAGGTAGTGAATAGAAGAAATATAGACCTTTGTGATTAAGACAAAATGATTTATAGGATTTAGGACTTAAAACCCGTGTACCTTTGTGTTTCAGGGCTGCTCCTTTGGAAGGACAGCCGCCGGCTGATAAACTGCCTCTAATATCAGAGCACTCAGGTTGAGTCTGGTTATTCCGGTCACAACAGAATCAAATATTCAAACTATTAACTGAAAGGAACTACCGGCCTAGAATAATGTATCCAGCTAAGCTATTCTTAAATATGAAGGAGAAATTAAGACCTTTCTAGATATACAAAAATTGAGGAAATTCTTCACTACGAGGCCTGCACTACAGAAAATAGTAAAAGGAGTCAGCTTACCTAAAACAAAATGACAAAAAAAAAACATAATTAGGAGTAATAAGATTATCAGGCAAATAGAAGTAGAGTTAAGCAATCCATACTAAGAACAGGACATTATAAGCTTAAACATTAAGAAGAGAATTGATGTAGCAAGATACTAATGAATATTTAGCGTACACAAACTGAGTTAACAATGACAGTAAAGGAGAAGATTCAAAGATCCAATTTTACAAAGGGGAATGGAGAAAAGGCACATGCAGAAAATAATGGATGACTGTGTGTATATATAATCTCATTTTTATATTTGTAAAGGTAACCATACATCGAAGATTCAGACTGAATTATATAACATAAAACAAGAAGAACCAAAGGGAAAACCACAAAAGCTAACCAAAGTAAAGAAAATAGAAACCCAGGGACATGGAAGCAATGGAAACACTGAAATACCAGAAAGCAAAAGATAAAATGACTATATGAAGATCTTATATTTCAATAATCACCCTAATGCAAATGGACTGAACCAAACAGTAAAAAGGCACAAAGAGTTGTAGAATGGATCAAAAAAGGAAACCCAGCCATATACTACCTTAAGGGGACACATCTCAGCTCCAAAGACATGTAAAGACTCAAAGTGAAAGAGTGGAAAATGATATTTCAATCAAATGACATTCAGAGGAAAGTGGGAGTAGCAGTACTAATATAAAAAGAAATGCATTTTAAAATTAAAAAAAAATGTAATGAAAGGTAATGAGGGACACTTCATAACGATAAAAAGAATCATTTATCAAGAAGATGTAATACTTATTAATATTCATGCTCCCTTAGGGAGACTCAAAATATGTAAAACAATTATTAACAGAACTTAAGGGAGAAACAGAGCAACACACTATCATACTAGGAGATCTAAATACTTCACTGTCGGATATGTATAGATCATCCAAACAGCAAATCAGTAAGGAAATAACGTCCATAATGACACATTAGACCAACTGGACATAATTGACATTGAGAACCTATCATCCCAAAACAGCTGCTTATATAATCTCTAATGCACACGGAACTTTCTAAAGGATTGACAACATACTAAGGTACAGAGCATCTACAAATATAAAAGTCTTAAAATGATACAACCATATTCTCTGATCAAAATGCTTTGAAACTAAAGATTAAAAGCAAAAAGAAATCAGGAAGAACCACAAATACATGGAAATTAAACAACATGCTGCTGAAGAATAACTGGATCAGAGAAGAACAAAAAAAAGAGAGATCAAGTGAAACATAGAAATGAATGATAAAGATAGTACAACATATCAAAACTTTTGGGACATGGCAAAAGTGGTCATAAGAGAAAAATTTATATGATTATAGGCCTGTCTCCCACCCCAAAAGAACATGCCCAAATAAACAACATAACACTTAATTTTAAAAAACTAAAAAAGGAAGAACAACTGTAACCTAACGTTGGCAAAGGAAAGAAATAATCAAAATTAGAGCAGAAGTAAATGAAATTAAAATCAAAACAAAAATGATAGAAAAAAATAAATGCAACAAAGAGCTGTTTTTTTTTGAAAAGCTTAATAAAATTGACAAACCTCTGGCTACACTCACTAACAAAAAGAGAGAAAGGACATAAATAAAACAAAATCAGGGATGAACGAGGAGAAATTCAGACTGATATTATAGAAATATAAAGTATCATAAAAGAATACTATGAAAATGTATATAACATCAAATTTAATAACCTAGAAGAAATGGACCAGTACTTAGAAAAATACAACCTTCCTAAACTGAATGAGAAAGAAATGTAAAATCTAAAATAACCTATCAGCAGTATGGAAATTGAAACGATCATCAAAAACATATCAAAAAGTAAAAGTCCAGGACCGATGGCTTCAAAAGTGAATTCCACTAAGTAATCAAAGAAGGTTTAATACCTATTCTCCTCAAACTCTTCCAAAAAATTAAATAAATAGCAATATTTCCCAACTCATTTTATGAGGCCAATATTACCCTGATACCAAAATCTGGTAAAGATAACACACACACACACACACACACACACACACACACACACACACACAATAATAATAATAATAATAACTACAGACCAATATCTCTCATGAATACAGATGCAAAATCCTAAATAAGATACTAGCAAACCAAATACAGCAACATATTAAAAAGGTTATACACCAAGATCAAGTGGGCTTCATCCCTGGGGCACAGAGATGGTTCATCATATGCAAATCAATTAATGTGATACACCACATAAACAAATTAAAAAATAAAAACCATATGATCATATCAATAGATGCAGAAAAAAAGCCTTCGAGAAGATACAACATCCATTTATAGTCAAAACACTTAACAAAACTGGTATAGAAGGAAAGTACATTAACATAATAAAGGCTGATTGGCTGAAGAAGGAGTGGTACATATATACAATGGAATATTACTCAGCCATAAGTAGAGATGAGATACTGCCATTTGCAACAACATGGATGGACCTCAAGATAATCATGTTAAGCGAAACAAGCCAGACAGAAAATGTTGAAAATCACATGATATCACTTATATGTGGTATATAAACCTAAAAGCAACAAATGAGAAGGACAAACAGACTCATGGACATGGACTATAGGTTAGTGGTTACCAGAGGATTATAAACTAGTGGTTACTAGTGGGATGAGGGAGAAGGGGAAAGGTAGACAAGGTAAAGAGTGTCAAAAATATGGAGATAAGGGGAGAGTGATATGAGTAAAGGGGATTAAATATATGGTAGCTGAGAAAGACAGGACTTTGGGTGGTAAACACACAATAGAATATACAGATGTCAAATGAAAATGTACACTTGAAAATTATATAATTGTTTTAACCAATGATACCCCAATAAACTAAATTTAAAAATTAAAAAAATAAATAAATAATAAATAAATAATAAGTAAGTAAATAAATAAACAATTTTAAAAAGCTAATTCCTTGAGAAGGTTAATAAAATAACAAACCCTTCTCTAGACTCAATAAAGAGAAAAGAGAAAGGACACAAATAAACAAAATCAGGGATGAAAGAGGGGCAATTACTACTTATGTGGAAATTGGAATGAATAAGAAATGATGACAGACACTGTAGAAATACAAAGGATCTTACAAAACTACTATGAAAACGTATATAATACCAAATTTAATAACCTAGAAGCAAAGGACTTAGAAAAATAGAACCTTCATAGACTTAATTAAGAACTGGAAAATCTAAATAGACCAATCAGCAGTATGGAAATTGAAACAATTATCAAAACCTACCAAAAATTGAAAGTCCAGGACCAGATGGCTTCACCAGTGAATTCTATCAAACATTCCAAAAAGATTTAGTAACTATTCAGATCAAAATCTTCCAAAAATTTGAGGAGGAGGCAATATTTCCCAAATTATTTTATGAGGCCAATATTGCCCTGATACTAAAATCTGCTAAAAATAACACACAAAAAAATTAAAACTACAGATCAATATCTCTCAGAAACACAGATACAAAAATTCTAAATAAGATAGTAGCAAACTGAATACAGCAACATATTTAAAAAATTATACATGACAATTAAGTGGGTTATATCTAGAGGCACAGGGATGGTTCAACATATGCAATTTGATTGTGATACACCACATAAACAAATTAAAAAATATGAATTATATGATCATATCAATAGATGCAGAAAAAACTTTTGACAAGATACATCATCCATTTATGATCAAAACACTTAACAAAACCAGTATAGAAGGAAAGCACCTTAACATAATAAAAGCTATATATGAAAACATTCAGGCAATATTATACTTAATGGTGAAAAATTATAAACCATCCCTCTAAGATTAGGAATAAGGCAAGCCTGTCCTGTATCGCCACTATTATTGAATATAACATTGGAAGTTTTAGGAAGTACAATCAGACAAGAGAAAGACATAAAAGGGATCCAAATAAGAAACAAAGAAATCAAACTCTCACTATTTGTGGATTACTTGAGTCTCTATACAGAAAACTCTAAAGACTCCATAAGAACACTACTAGAAAAAATAAGCAAATACAGTAAAGTTTCTGAATACAAAATCAATGTTCAAAAATCCATAGCATTCCTATATGCTAATAATGAACTGTCAGAAAAAGAAGTGGAAAAAATAATTCCTTTTGCAATTGCAACAGAATAAAATACCTTGGAATAAATCTGACAAAACATGTGAAGAGCCTATGTAATGAAAACTATAAGACCCTATTAAAACAAATTGAAGAAGATACAAATAAATGGAAAGATATTCTGTGTTCTTGTGTTGAAAGATCAACATAGTTAAAATGACCTAATTACCTAAAGTATTATACAGATTTAATCCCAATCAAAATTCCATTGGTATTTTTTAAAGAAATAGAACAAAAAAAAATGATCTGATTTATATGGAAGTTCAAAAATCCCCAAATTGCCAAAGCCATCCTGAGAAAAAAATAACGATATTGGAGGTATCACTTGCCCAACTTCAAATTATACTACAAAGCAACAGTAATCAGAATGGCATGATATTGGAAGTAAAACCAGCACATAGACCAGTGGAACAGAATCAAGAGTCTAGAAGTCAACTCATATTTATATAGGCAAATAATTTTCAACAAAAATGTCAAAAACATACAGTGGAGAACAGAAAGCCCCTTCAATAAATGGTGCTGGGAAAACTAGAAAGCCACCTGCAAAAGAATGATACTAGACTGTTGTCTATCACCATACACTAAACTTAACTCAAAATGGATTAAGGACCTGAATATAAGATCTGAAACAATAAAACACATAGAAGAAAGCATAGGAACTAATCTCAAGGATGTTGAAATTAAAGAGGATTTTATGAATTTAACCTCAAAAGCAAGGAAAGTAAAAGTAAAAAATAAGTGAATGGGACTACATAAAACTTAAAAGCTTCTGCCCAGCAAAAGACATCGTCAACAAGGTAAAGAGACAACCATTCATATGGAAAAAATATGTTTTTATGGAGCACCTACAATAAGGGCCCAATATCCAAAATATACAAAGAACCCAGACAACTGAATAACATCAAAAAAATCTAGTGATCTAATCAAAAATTGAGCAGAAGACCTGAACAGACACTTCTCCCTAGAGGACATAAAAATGGCTAACAAATATTTGAAAAGATGCTAAGCATCACAAGCAATGGGGAAAATGCAAATCAAAACCACAATGAGATTCCATCTCACACCTGTTAAAATAGCTATAATTAACAGGACAAGTAATAACAAATGATTTAGAGGATGCAGAGAAAAAGGAACCCTCATACACTGCTGATGGGACTGCAAATTGGTACAGTCACTATAAAAAACAGTATGGAGGTTTCCAAAAAAACTAAGAATTGATCTGTCATATGATCCAGCAATCCCTCTATTTATCACAAAGACTTGAAAACTCATATCTAAAAAGATATTTGCACACTGATCCTCATAGCAGCATTATTTACAGTGGTCAGGACATGAAAGAAACCAGCGTCCTACAATAGATAACTGGCTAAAGAAGCAGTGGTACAATGAAATATTACAAAACCATAAGAAGAGATGAAATACTGCCATTTGTGACAACATGGATGGACCTTGAGATAATCAGGGTAGATGAAATAAGCCAGACAGATAAATTTAAAAATCATTTAGTATCACTTATATGTGGGATATAAGCATAGAAGTAATGAAGGTGCAGGACAAACAAACAGAGTCTCATGGTCATGGACAATAGGCTAGTGGTTTTTGGTGGGTAGATGGAAGGTAGCAGTGGAGAGGTAGATGAGATAAAGTGGTCAAATATGTAATGACAGGAAGAAATCTAACTATAGGAGATGAACACACAGTATAAATAGATCAATGATAGTAAGATAATAGATAGATGATAGATGATAGATAGATAGATAGATAGATAGATAGATAGATAGATAGATAGATGATAGATAGATAGATAGATACAAATGCCTTATTGTTAAAGTGTGCAGATGAAACTTATTAGATTTCCTTAACCAATGTCACCATAAACAAACAAACAAACAAACAAACAAATAAATAAAATGTTATCCCCTCTTCATATAAGTAAATTGCTATGACAATAACGTCTTACATAAAAAATATGTTTAACTTACACCAAGGAGTGTTGTGAAATTTTTAAACTATCAAAATAGAATACACATTCTTTTTTTTAAGTTCCTGGTTGGACAATAATCTGTCTAGAAATTGTCAACAAACATTATCCTGTAACATTCTGTTTAACTCAGTGCCATGACATCTGATTCCTTATTGACAAGTATAAAAAAATATATAGGTATTAGGCTTTTTGAAGTAATAGTCTTACTTCAGAAAGCCTAAAACCTATTTACAAGGTCATCATTCTTTCTTAAAGAAGTAAGGCATTCAAAATAAAAAGTAGCTTTAATCAAATATTCCAATGGACGGTTGAAAATGTCATTTTTTGTTTGCATTCATGAAAAACTAATAGTAATGAAAATATTGGGCTGTAACACTTTTTGAATGTTTTATTTATTTTTAAAAATCAGCATAAAACCAGGAAAAGTCCATCTACTATTCAAAACTGCATTATGCTTCACCTACTTATTTGTACTCTATTAAAATGTATTCACATGAAGTACCTCCTATGTGCATTATAAGCTACTAGGCTCCGTGTTCCAAAACAATGTTCTTGTTCTTCATTGCTTACTCATTGTTAGAGGAGATAAATGCATAAATAACCACTGAACATGAAGAATATAAAAATATAAGTGATATAATAATTATAAATAGCATTACAGAAAGAGAATTATTAATTAAGTGATCTTATCTCTATGTTTCTCTTATATCTTGTCCATTCCTTTAGTAATGCAGTTACCACATTGTATTATACATAGTGTTTGGCTAATACATGTATATCGCTTATTAACCATTTTTTTATCTCTTTATGTATCTGTTTCCCCATTATACTATAAACTATCTATATTCCAGATATATGTAAGTAGAGGCTTACATTGTACCTGATACATTATAGATCTTCAAGAAAGAAATCTTAAACATGTGAATGACTTTGAAAGTTAGATTTTTATCTGAATCTTGAAGAATCAATACATTTTTACTTGTATAAGTAGAATATAAATAGATTTCTCAAAAATTTATATCTCAATTACTCTGAATTTTTAAATAAGATGAAATGGGTAAATCTATAAATTGCTATTTGATTTCACTACTTTCTGTCAAAGTTTTCAGCATATTTGGATATCCAGAGACTAGTAAAATAATTTCTTTAATAAAAAGTCTAAAAGCTTTATTATCGACAAACTATACTCAATATATTTATGGAGCTGCTATTAACAAAGTATGTATTTGTTTTCAGATGGGCAGAAACAGAAGAATAGTAAGGGTTTTATTAATTTATGTCAAAATTAGAAATGAAATTCAAGTATTTCCATCCTCAGACTTATTCATAATTAAACATTATTTGTCTTTTAAAATCCAAATTTTGTTGGCAAGACTTTCCTCCTCTTTAATCCATAGTGTCCTCTTTGCCAAAAAAAAAATTACCAATATTCTGTGCAACTCTGACAGACTACGATTTATTTACCTTCAGTTTAAAGTTAAAAATCATGCAGGAGTAAAAAATATACCATTTGTTTATGTGTTGTTATTAAATCTTAGCATTTAATACATCATTTTCTTTAAAGCATAATTGAATTAGAGCTGGGTTAGGTTTTAATACTGTGATAACTATGAATAAAGGTTTTGCTAAATAAAAGTATAAACAAAGTTTTTAAGGGACTAAAACTACTTAGACAAGCTTGAATCTCCTTCTTTAAACACATACAAGAACACCCTTACACTCACACATATATGTGTTTCTTTGACTGTTAAACTCACCCATTTTCAAGTTCGAACTCAAATGTTACTTTCTCTCAGTATAGTATCCCTGTCCAATAGAACTTTGTGTGACAAAGGAAATGTTCTATGCCTATATTGTAAAATACAGTGGCCACTAGTCTCATGTGACTATTTGAGTAATAGAAATTTGGTTACTGCAACAGAGGAATTATTTTTTTTAATTTTTATTATTTTTAATACAAATAACTACATGTGGCAAATGTTGGACAGTTTAATTTCAGACTTCAAGACAAAAAATGTTTCAATGACCTTAATATTTCTATTTACAATGAAATGGTAATTATAAATCATTATTAAGTATTCATTACATCAGTCAGTAAGGTATAAACTTAGTGTGAATTATTTTCTACACTTGAAAATAATCAAGTTGTAGTACCTGAAAGATTTTTTTTTTTTAGAATTTACAACAATTACTATTTCATAATTGTTTTATCTAATTCAATAAAGTAATCATTTCTTATTCTGGTATTCTACTTGACAGTTTTAAATACATTATTAGATCTTGAATTTCATATGATATTCACAACAGTTTAGGAATATTAGCAAGTAAAATAGTTTCTTGATTCCACAGGTAAAAAAATTGAGAATCAGCAAGAATTTTGCAGGAAAATAGAATTTTAATATGCAGAGCTAGAATTACAATTTAGTGATTCAAATTTTTATAACACAGCCTTTTTTCTATTATAATCCATGTGTAAAGTAGTGAGTGTGTTGGTAAAATTTCACTTAAAACTCATGAGACTTGTTTTTCTTAAATACTCATCAAAGATGTTTTAATGGCAGGTTGTTGCTTGCCACACTAATCAGTAACTACAAAATTGAGTTTCTCAAAAAGAATATTTTATCTATATATCTATATTTACCTCTATATCTATATCATCTATATCTATCTATGTCTATCTATCTCTATCTCTATCTCTATCTCTACATCTACATCTACATCTACATCTACATCTACATCTACATCTATATCTATATCTATATCTATATCTATCTATATCATCTATATCTATATCTATATATCTATATATTATATATATTATATATAGAGAGAGAGAGAAAGAGAGAGAGAGAGAGAGAGAGAGAGAGAGAGAGAGAGAGAGAGAGAGAGAGACTTTAAAACATTTTAGCAGATATTATTTGCTGAGTTTCCTGAGTTATAGATGAGGTTGTTTATATGGAGCAAAGTAATACAGTAACATCTTTGTGTTATTTGATTTAGGCAGTACCATATTTTTTAAGTTTATTTTCAGATTGACAATAAGAATACTACAGGAAGTATTTCTTTTTTTCAGCTGAAATTTTACAAGCTTCTAGACATGATTTAACACCAAGTAATGTTGCCTGTTATCTTCATTTGCTTGTGGGGAGATATGAAGGATAGAAAAGTAATACCATATTGAATGAGTCAGAACGATGTGTTTGATCATTTTGGATTCCATGTGGATGACACACTAGAGAAATCTAATGCTTTTTTTTATTCATACAAATGCCACTTTCACTAACAGTTGCAGTTTTGCATTATTTTTCACCTGTAGAATGTTCCCCAAAGAAGATTAACCTGTAGAGTATTTCCCAAGATATGGCACTTCTACCTCTCTTGATAGACAAAAATGACAAATGTGTCTTTGTACCAACCTTCTGCTCCTCAAAGAATTTTTGAAGATGATGTTAGTCTCTCATTTTAAATGCAAAAATAGCATGTGAAAGCAACGGGCATTTCAGAAAAGTAGTTTTCTGGAGTTATTGACATAAAATTCTGGAAATACAAGTGGACAAATTTCTAGAAAATTATGGAAGCACAATTTTCAAAGTATTTTAATTGATTAGAATCACAAAGTTTATTATTAGAAGTACACAGCTTAAAGAATTATTTGCTAAAATAATTGGATAAGACATGATTACAAACAACATGTGAAAAATAATTCTAGTCTAAGTCATTGGCATTAAATATATAACTATCCTTTCCATACTTTTGATTGATATACTTGAAAACTACCACAAATGTATAGTCTGCATGTTCAAAGTATTTTTGAACTGATAAGAGTTTTATGAGACTTATTCTGTAAAATGAAGCTTCTAATACATTTTTGCATGCTTGCTATGAGGACTAAATGCTAAACACATTGTAGATTCTTATTAATGGTCATTGTTAAGAGTATATCTACAGGAATAAGTCTCATGAAGAAAAACTTAATAGTAAAAATATGCTGCTATATACATTATAAACCAGAAAACTGACTTATAATACAGTTTTTGGAAGCACACTTTGCTGAAAGTTCAGATACCTTTTGACATATGCTTCATTGAAATAGTTCCCTAGGATTGTATTTACTGCCATTAGTGGGCCAAAAGATTTAGTCTGTTCATTTTTATAATTGCAGATGGAATTATTGTTGAATTAGAATTCTATGCTACCTCTTAATTTCAGCCTAAATAATTGCGCTAATTTCTAAAATTTAGAAGCAATAAGAAAAGGTTGGAAAATGAGTTCCAGTAAACCATGTAGAAAACCTCATTATTCTGCTGTTCTATGTATAGTTAATATAAGGCAGGATACTTTTTAAGACTTGTGTGTTCTGTACAGTGTGATTCATTACTCTTCTTATTTTCCTTTTTCTTCTTTTTTTTCTTTAAATGTATTAGGGTGACATTGGTCAATAAAATTATATAGGTTTCAAGTATACAATTCAATAATATATCATTGGTGTTGCAGTGTAAAATCAATCAGATCTAGGTTCTAATCCCTGTTTCATACATTTTACTAGCTGCATGATATTGGCAAGTTGTATAATCTTACTTGGCCCTCAGTTTCCTCATTGTTAAAATGAAGAGAGGAGCCAGTCAAGACATTGTAGAAGATAAATGCTGTGCTTGCCCTCTCCTGTGACCGCATCAAAATTACAGCAAAACTACATAACAGCCATCACTGGGAGTCACCTGAGGCCTGGTAAACAGAATTTCTACAACTAGAGACAGAAATAAGAGGTCACCTTGAGACTGGTAGAAGGGGTGGAGATGCATATCAGGCTAGTCCCACAACTGCATGTGGTAGTTGAGAATCTGGAGGATTATCTTGGTTGTAGAGGTTCCCCCAAAGGAGAAAGAGATCCTGGCTTCACACCAGCTTTCCTAGCTCAGGGTTGCAGTCCCAGAAAGAGAAGTCCTCACAATGTCTGGTTGTAAAAAACAGCAAAGATTGTGGCTGAGTGAGACAGAAGTCTGTGGGAGTCACAAATATTCTTTTAAAAGGCCCACACATGGACTTACACAGTGACAGACTCACTCACTCTGAGCTCCAGCATTGGGGCAACTGCTCAAAAAATGCCAGAAACATAGGAAGAGATTCTATAGCTTCAGGGCAAAGGCTAAAGGGAATGTTTTATTCTGGACAAAAGTGCTGGCAGAATCTATTCTTCTTTTGTTGAGCCCTTTCACCTCCCAGTGTGTGGAAAAATGTGGCCACCATATGTGAGCCTACACAAATCTGGATAACACAGGTCACTCTGTCCAGGTGATTTCTTGAGACTCTGCTTCTGTTAACTTGTGGGCCTACCCAAGCTACCTCCATATATTCCATATAATTGGTCTACTTTGGCTTATGTTGCAGACTTTTCTAAAGTCTCTCAAAGGCTTACAAAACAAAGAAACAGCATCTGGCCTTGGTGTGTCCTGTACCTCTTTCTGAGCAGTACCAAGCCCAGCACTCATAGAAGCCAGACTTGGTTCCTGGCTTGGGCTCTCAAGGCATCTATAAGCCCAACATAGGTGGCAGCCATCTACAGATTGCTCAGTGATTCTTACCAGATTGTTTAGTGATTCTTACCAGATGGCCTCAGATGTGCACATGCTACAGTTGAACTTGGCCTGCAGCTGGCCCCCTCCCAGGAGGTCCTCGGACTGGCATACCTGGTGGCCTGCTTTGACCATAGTCAGAGCCCAAGACATACCCAGGGCTGTATCTGTAAAGGACACACCCAAAAGGCAGACTTGGCAGGTATCAGAGCCCTGCTAAAGTAAATCCTGCTCCATAGGGTTGGCCCATCACTGGCCAATCCTCACAAACAATCAGGCCAATGGTCAATCACTCTCATTGATGTGCAAACAGCAGCCAAGGTTTGACTACACTAGAAGGGCACACACAACCCACAAAAGAAATATACTTTGAGTACCTGGCTCAGGTGACCAGGGAAAACTGTGTTACTCTTTTCAGGACACCTAATATATAAAGCCACTCTACTAAGGAGTCTTCAGAGTCCTACCTAAGACATAGAAACAAACACTAAGAGGAAGCCAAAACAGGGAAACAAAGAAACATGTCTCACATACAAGAACATAACAAAGTTCCAGAAAAAGAACTAAACAAAATGGAGACAAGCAATCTACCAGATGCAGAGTTCAAAACACTGGTTATAAGGATGCTCAATAAATTTAAGGAAAGAGTAGATGAACTCAGTGAAAACTTTAATGAAAAGATAGAAAATATAAAAAATGGAGAACAGAGTGAGAAAGAAATTGAAAACCCAAACAAGAGGAACCTAAAAAGGCTTAAGTCAAGAAACAGTATAATTAAAATGCCAAAGTTAAAGACAAAGAGAAAATCTAAAGTTCAGCAAGAGAAAAACAATTAGTTACCTACAAGAGAGCTCCTATTAGACTGTCAGCTGATTTCTGAATTGAAACTGCAGGCCATAAGGGATTGGCAGGAAATATTCAAAGTGATGAAAAGCAAGAACCTACAATCAAGATTACTTTACTGAAAGCTATTATTTAAAATCAAAGTACAGTTAAAGAGCTTCCCAACCAAGGAAAAGCTAGAGTTCATCCCCATTAAACAAGTATTACAGAAAATGTTGAATAAATTCTTTAAAAAAAGAAAACATGTATCTAAAACATAATAAATTAGCAATAACTACATATCTATCAACAAGTACTTCAAATGAAAAAGAATAAATATTCCAATCAAAAAGTAGAGTGGCTGAGTGGATAAGAGATCAAGACCCTTATATATGCTGCCTACAGGAGACTCATTTCAAATTAAGGTGCACACAGACAGACTGAAAGCATAGAGATGGAGAACGATATTTCTTGAAAATGGAAGCAAAGATATGTGGGGTAGTAATACTTATACCAGACAAAATAGACTATAAAACAAAGACTATTACAAGAGAAAAGAAAGACCTACAATTCCCATTTCTCAATATTTATCCCAAAAAAGCTCAAAACACTACTTTAAAGGGATATGTGGATTTATATATTTATTGCAGCACTATTCACAACAGCCAAAATATAGAGGTGACTGTGGTGTCCAACAATGAATAAATGGACAAAGAAAAGGTTGAACACATATACAATAGACTATTACTCAGCCATATTTATTTATTTATGAATGAATGAATGAATGAATAAATAAATAAATAAATAAATAAATAAATAAAATATTGCCATCTGCAACAACATCAATGGACCTAAATGGTATCGTGCTGAGTGTAGTAAGTCTGACAGAGAAAGACAAATGCCATATGATTTCACTTACATGTGGAATTTAAAGAGCAAAATAAACAAAACAGAAACAAAATCATAGATACAGAGATCATTTTGAGGATTACCAGATGGGAAGGGATTTGGGGGCTGGTTGCAAAAGGGGAAGGACTTATGAAGCATAAACTGGCAATTACAAAATACTCATTGGGATGTAAAATATAGCATTATGAATACAGTCAATCATATTATAATAACTACATATGGTGTCAGATGGTTACTAAATTTATCTGAGTGATCTCTTCATAAATTATATAAATGTTGTACACCTGAAACTAATATAATATTGTATGTCAACTATAATTGAAAAATAAAAATATTTTTAAATGGAGAGTAATAACTGTTTCATAGGGTTCTTGTGAAGATATTTTGTATTATGCGTGTGAATTTATTTGCATAATACTAGGCATTGAATAAATGTTAGCAATTCTTATTCAATAAAAAGCAAATTATAAAGTTTACGTGCTGTCATTTATTTTTGTATGATATTGCAGGAAGTAATCTTTTTTACTTTATCAGCCTTCATTGAATACTCATAATATTTTGTTAAATGTCACAGAAATATAAAAAGGTCAAACATGGTTCTTTTACTCAAAATATAAATTAGTGAAGTTAAATAAAAGTTCCAAATATTTTTAATGATTCTTTGTCTAAAATAAACATTTGACTATTTTAGAAAAGTAAATAATGTTAATTTTCCACACTAAGATGTTTGGTGCTTAAAGTTAAGTTGTCATATCTATCACTCATTCAGTGTAGTCACATTACACAAGCTATTGACTCTCTCTATTACTTGGTTTCATCATCTATAAAATAGTGATTTGGGAGTAAATAGCCTTAAAGATCTTATCTCTCTTCAAGATGAATTTCAAGCAGATTTTACCTCAAAATTCAAAATGGTTTTGTACTGGAAAAGAAGATGTATTTTTAAAATAAAGAACACTTTCATTAAAATCATTGCTTTATAGCCAAGCAACAGAAAGAATAACACATAGTTATTGTTAAGTTTGTGAAGGAGGAACGCATAAAGCTTAAGGGGTTAAGCAAGGTTTATTGTAGCAGAGTGATAGCTGGGCTGAGCTGAAGATGGTGTTAGCCCCAGGAAGGGGAACTGAAACTTACATGGGGCAAAGAGAACTGAAACTTATATGGGGCTTGAGGTAGATTTTTTTCTATGGGAATATTTTGGGAGGGGAAATTGGTGGGAAAGGGAGGAGAGTCCAGTGAAATGGGAGATGAGAGTGCAGTGGTGCTAACCTGGAAGTTGCAAGGTCTGGTTCCCACACAAAAGGTAAGGGAGTAGTCTAGTTCCCACACTATGGGGGTAAGGTATAGGACCCTCTTGTACCTTACACTTATGTTAGGGGTGTGCATGTATTTGTGTGTGTGTATTGCATTCTGAATTTCTGTAATGGAAGTACTAACTCAATCACTCAAAGCTTTTTCAGTACAGTTTCCATGGAGAAGTGTCCAAGAATATTACATTAACAATTATTGTTTAGTTTTCTTCAAATTCCATGAAGTAATGAAATGTCTCTGGTCATAGATGTTTTCAACTACCTTTGACATCATTTTGGTCAGTTCTCTTAAGTTTCAGAAGCTTTTGATGTATTTTTTAAATGTCAAAGCACTTCTCAAATTCATGTTTGCCTGCTTATTTTCACCTTGTTCTCCCCTCCATTTGCTGGAAGGGAACTTCAGCCACTCTAAAACTTATATTTTAACAACCAGTTCAGTATTTTTTTTTCATTTCGGACATTTCTGATACTATTACTTTAAACATTTTTGTCAAAGCTGTTGGTCATAACTGAAAATAAAGAAGACAAAGGTCACAGTATAGTACACAATGAACATGGCAAAGCACACTTAACTCAGGATAGTGAGATAGAGTGTATTTGGCAGTGTGTTGTTTTTAACACTTAATGACTGGTAGAATACAGACAGTATAGTTGCCCGTACTAGGCTCATTCTTAACTGTGTGTGAGAAGACTCAGAAAATTAAATGAAGAAAGGGTAGAAGAACAGGTAGAGACAGAGAATGTAATAAATCTCCTAGGACTTTAAACTTTGGTGTGACCTGAACCTCAGTCTTGGATCATTTATTTTCACTCAATCCATAGCTGATCACATCAACTTCACATGGTTTAAAAATACCATTTCATTTCATCTCAAAGTTAACAACTTTCTGTTTCATTTGCCTTTAATGTTCTTCCTTTATATAGCTGTTTATTAATCTTTCTCAAATTTCAATTTCTTAACTTTTACTTTATTGAGGCTTATTTTGACCATTACATTTAAAATATCCTGTTTTATTTTTCTTTATACCATTTAATGTGTCATGTGCTTTTATTTATTTATTGTATGTCTCCCAATGAAAAAAAGATTTTTGTTGGATTTATTGATAGCTATATCCGCATGATCTAGATAGGTGCCCATATGAATGAATTAATCTGTAACCACACACGTGTGTGCGCACACACACACACACACACACACACTAAAAAATTACTTCAGAAAAAACGTGGCATTATAATGAATTAGCAGCACATAGTATTATACTTGAGATGCTTGTGAGTTAAACTGAAGTTGTGGTTGATTGAATCAGTAAACTAATCTAGAAATGTTTGAGTTTCTGCTACATTAAAAAAAAACTGTTCTAAGTGCCCTGTATTTCATGAGATACTCAAGTTGAATGCTAAGGGACAAAAACAGATACTTAAATTTATTCTCTTTATTAATATAGTTAAACAAAGTAGTGTGCATAGATTATTGTATAGGAAAGCTCTTTTGGTATCACTTTTCCTTCAAGTCCAGCTCCAATATACAATATTGTCAGTGACTATCTCTGATTTTCCAATGTCTCTGTCTTTCTCCCTAATCTTTATTCTCCCTTCCTTCTCTAAATAATTTTTTGTCTTAGCATTTTCCACTGAGTTTTAGCATCCTCAATGTTTTGGCTAATATTGTTAGACCTGGCTTAACAGATCATTCTTATAAGAGGACAAAATTATTAATAACACCAAAATGTTTGCAGTATTCTGTATTAACAGCTAAATCACTGTATGAAAAACTTACATATAAAATATTACTTTTTGTTCTATTAAAAACATTTAAATTCTTTATTATTATAATAAAGAAACAGAGCTCTACTTGAAAACAGTATTGGGTTTTACTGCCATAAAATTACCTAATTAAAACTACACAATTCCAAAACTGTATAACATTACTAAATAGTATAGAAGTTCCCAAATTTCTAAGGACAATGGACATTATCTTTCTAATGTTAAATGTTTTAGACTTTTACAAATTATTTATGTTTTACCTTTTACTTATTGTAGATTGTGGCAGTTGTTTTAACTACAATAGACTAGAAACACTTTCATTGTCCTGGAACATTTTTGCCATTAAACTCTTCCTTAAAGACTGATAAGACCACTGCCAATTTTGAGAACTATATTCTGCCCTTCAACAACATTCTTTTTTCTAATTTAAAAGCTGTTTCTTTCCATCTCTTTTTGCCAACAATTATGTTCACACTAAAAAGACAGATGGCTATCATTTGTATTTTGAACTGCCTTGAAGGGAGCCAACATTGTCTTTAGCAAAAAGTAAAGAGATAATTAAAGATCCACTGATACTCTGAAATTGCATGGTTTATTTATAAAAATGTAGAAAATATATTCTGGGAGAAGATTTTCTCAGTTTTATATGTAGCGATTGGTCATCCATTCCCAGTTCATTTTGTCTACATGCTATGAAGACCGCTTTTTACAAACAAAATTATTCAAGTGAACAAAGTCAGCACTTCTCTAATTACTTCTATTTATTCTATCTAGTTCTTGACTTTTGAACAATAATTTCTTTTTAAAAAAAATTATTATGGTGACATGGGTTAATAAAATCAAATAAATGTCAAGCATATAATTAACCAATATGATATAATATCATATAATATATAGTAATATAATAAATATATATATATAAATAATATATATTAAAATAAATATATAATATATATATACATATATATGTATATATATATATATATATTATACATCTATATATTGCATTATGTGTTCACTGTCAAAGTTAAATTTCTTTCTGTCACCAAATATTTGACTCCATTTACTTCTCCTTTTTATTCTGGTAATGACTAATTGACTATTTATGTCAATGAGTCTCTGTCGTGTTTTTTGTTACTTTCAGTTTTATATCCCATATAAAGTAAAATCACATGGTTTTCAACTTTTTCTGTCTGACTTATTTCACTTAGCATGATTATTTCAATATCCATACATGTTGTTCCAAATATCAGTATTTCATCATTTCTTAGGACTGTGTAGTAAAAAATTTAAGAAGATGAAAGGTTCCCAAGCTTATTTTATAAGACCACCATTATCCTGATTCCAAAACCAGACAAACACAGTACAAAAAAAATTATAGGTTAATATCCCAGATGAATGTAGATACAAAAATCCTCAACAAAATATTAGCAAATTAAATTTAACAGAAAATACCATATAGCATTCTTTTCCAACTTAGGCTGAGCCAAATGTCTCCAAATGTCAAAAAGAAGGGTCATTCTATCATTAACAAGGTAGTGACCAGAGAATACAACATCTACATTCCCATATGCATTCATGGAGTGGGTTTCAAGAACCACAGCATTTGGACACTCAACGGGATCCAGAAATTTTCCATAAAGGAAAAGGGAAATCCAGATGTTCACATTGACACCAGACTCAACAAAGAAATCTGGGCCAAAAGAATAAGAAATGTTCAATTGTGTATCTAGGTACAGTTGTACAGAAAACATAATGGGAATAAAATTCACCAAAAAACTTGATAAAATGGTTTACCTATATGCCTGTCGCCACTATCAAAATCTACAAACAGTAGTGACGTCAGAAACATGACAAAGTGAGAGACATTCCCATATATCTCCCCTTGAAACAACAATAAGCTGAACATTTAAAACTCAACAAGAAACACTCAAACTGCACAGCAGCACATCTGAATGTGAGATCTGCACATAAGAGCTACCCCAGGTCAGAACCCCAGTAGTTAGGTGATAGACTGGGAGGAACATAAAATCTGCCTCTCATAACCAGAGCTCCCTACAGGAGGAGGGAAGGGGAGAAGGTGCAATGGATTCCCTGAACAACCCTGCCTGGGAGAGATGTGAGCTCCACACAGCCAGTGGCAGTACCCAGGCATCAGGACAGAAAGCAAAGGAATGGGGACGGCAGAGGAAAAACAGTTGATTATTACCAGCCATGATTGCAAAACATGAGGCTGAGTTGCAGTCTCCATTCTCCAACCCAGAATAGTCCTCCCCCAATATCCTTCCAGAACAAATGCCCTGGAGCCCCGGGGGAATCAGAACAAATGTTAGTGAAACTGACATTGACAGGGAATGAGACTGACAGTAGCGAGCGTGATTAAACATCAATAAGAAAAAAGGGCATTATTATGATTTTAATTTATTATTATAAAGCAGAGATTCAAGAGGCTTAGATGCCAACTACTAGAAGCCAAAAAAAAAAAGCCTTATTTGTAACAGGCTAAAGAAATAACTTTACATAATAAATCTTTCCAAGAAAAAAAGCAGAATACACATCTATTAATGCCCAGGCAGAGATATAGCCCAAAACATCATGAACAACCAAGGTGACTAGGCATCTCAGAAGGAGAAAAATCTCCAGAAAATAAGCTTAAAAGCAAAGAAATATGTGACTTAAATTATAAAGAATTCAGGATGCTACTTCTGAAAAAAAAATTAGTAAGATCCTAAACAATACATAACGACAATTTCAGGAATTGAAAAAACAACTAGATGAGCAGAATGAGTTCTTTAGCAAGGAAATTGAAAGCCTCAAAAAGAACCAAATAAAACTGGCTGCCCTGAGAATTCTCTTTGTCATTGGTTTTTGATAATTTTAATACAATGTGTCTTGATGAAGGTCTTTTGGGGTTGAGATAATTAGGTGTTCTTTTGACTTCATACATTCCAAGCTCCATCTCATTCCTTTGATTTGGGAAATTCTCATTAACTACTTGTTTGAAAATTCTTTCTAATCCTCTTCCTTTTCCTCCCTTTCGAGAATGCCCATTATTTTTATGTTTCCTCTCTTGATGATATCAGCTAGTTCTTGTATTTCTCTTTCATTACTTTTTATTCTTTGATTATTTTATTTTTCTTTCTGATTTATTTCTAGATTTCTGTCTTCGATATCACTGATTGACTCTATTTCCCATGGTTGTTATTTCATTTTTTATCACTTCAGTGTTTTCTTCATCTCCAGAATTTCTATTTGGTACTTTTTGAGGGTTTAAATCTCCTTGCTAAAGAATTCATTCTTCTCATCTTGTTTTCCAATTTCTGAATTTTTTATTATGAATTCTTTTGGATCTCATTGAGGTTTTTCAGAAGTAAAATTCTGAGTTCTCTGTCATTTAAGTCACATATTTCTGTGTCTTTAAGCTTATTTTCTGGAGATTTTTTTCTTTCTTTCTGAGATGCCTTGTCACTGTCATTGTTCATGGTGTTTAATGGGCTATTTCTCTGCCTGGGTATTAATGGAAGTGTATTCTCCTTTTTTAATTTTTCCTAGAAAGAACATTTGTTACATAGTTACATAAGGGTCTCTCTATTCTGTTGCAAAGAAGACTTTTTTTTCTTTTGGTTTCTAGTAGGTGGCATTTGAGCCTCTTGCTTCTCTGATTTATTTAGAGTCTTAATAATGTTTTTCCCCCTTGTTTATGTTTAATTACACTCATTACCCCCAGTCTCAGTCCCTGTCACTGTTAGCAACAGTTTTGGTAGCATTTGCCTGATTCTCCTGGTGCCCTGTTGTGCTTGGTCTCAGAGGATATGGGAGGAGGGGCCCTGTGTGTTGGGTGATTTGGGCTGCAGCTCAGCCTCACGTTTTGCTATCATGGCTGGTAAAAAACAACTGTTCTTTCTCTTCTATCCTGCTTCTCTGTTGTCACTTTTCTGCTTTCTGCTTTCTGCCCTGAAGCCGGGGCACTGCCTTAGGCTGCATGGAACTCACAGCTCTACCTGGCAGGGTTCTTCGTGGAACCCACCACACTTTCTCCCCTTCTCCTCTCCTGCAGGGAGCTCCAGATGCAAGAATTTCTTTGTTTCTCCTAGTCTACCACCCATCTCCCGAGGTTCTAACCTTTGTTAGCTTCTATGTGCAGATCCCACACTCATTCTTGCTTGTGTGCAGTTTGGGTGTTTTTGTTGAGTTTTAGATATTCAGCTTATTGTTGTTTCAAGGGGAGAGATATGGGACATCTCACACTTTATCATGTTTAACTCATTGTTCCCCTAATTCTGTTTTTGCTTTCAAAGTATTTCTTTTGTTAATTCCCTGACTACTAAAAGTACATTTATGCATGAAGATTGCCCTTTTATCCAAAATCATTTTAAAAATTATAGCAATACTAATACATTGGGATGTTTTTTATTGGACTATAAAATGCTAATATTATGTTTCTAGTGAGCAGAGATTATTACTGTCTCTAAAACTGGACAAGCCAAAGTATCTAGCTTTTATGTGGCATGTATCTACAGACTGCTCAGTAATGATTTGAGTCAGATATTTAATCATTTACTTTGAAATCATATTACCAATTATCTTCTTAGCTTTAAACTTGATGACTACCTTAGTATTTTACTGTGAATAGAAATACAGTTATATTTGTGTCTTCAGTAGCAGTATGACTTTGCACTGAAACATTCATATTTTGTCCAGAGTCCCTTGAACAAAAGTGTATATTTTTAAGACAACTCCCTAAAGTATGATAACATGAACTATAACAAAATAAGACCTATTTATATAGCAGGTTTTGTACATATCAGAGGGATAAAAAAACCTAACATTTTTGAATACCTAATATACCTTAAGAACTTGATGTCTTAGTGTTTAAAAACTAAAATAATATTACTAATTAGAAATTATATCCTTTATACAGACCCAGAAAATGAGACTTAAAGAAGATAAATGACTCATCTAAAGACACTTAACTAGCAGGTGACAGAGGTCAAATTTAAATGAGATCTATTTGATTTCAATGTATTTTTAGTGATGTTATTAAAAACACATGCATATATCGAAGGAAAAAATTATTATTCACTACCATCTGGAAACCATGATACAAAGGGTTTATTGGTCTGAGCATATTCTCTAGACTCTGTGAAAGGCAGCCAAACTTGATTCTGTCTTATCTGATTGTAGGATGTTCAGTCTGAAATATAGAGCCATGGCTGTGAAAAAAAAATAGAAAAGAGAATCTTTCCCTTGAGAAACAACTTGATTTATAACTTCTTCACTAGGTTTTTAGTAACTAAAAATAGCCTACTCAGTTATTAAAAGTAAAATTATGGTGTTGTTTTCTATTCTTGGGCAAGATAAGTTAGGAAATTAGACTCCGTACCAAAAATTGATTAAAAAAAGTCTTTGTCTAAAGTTATCTATAATATTTATGTTATTTCACATGTATAGACATTTGACTTGAAGTAATTAAGTAAGAAATAAATGCTTATTTATAAACATGGCATTGATTTCTCTTTTAGATGGCACCTCTTTTGAAGATAGGGATCATGTTTTCTTCATTCTCCTATCTCCTGAAATACTAAGCTTGGTTACTTTTACATCATAAGTATGTAAAAGTGTCATTATATTAAAATATAAATAATAAGTAATAAAATTATAACTTTTACAAGAGATAAATTTCTGATGCTTCAATCACATTCTCTGTTCTTTTAGTTTCTTGTTCAAATGAGCATATGTCTCACCTATTCTCAGTTCACAGGTTATGGTCTCCAGGAAAGCAAAATTATCATGACCTTCACACATTATCCTTTCATTTGACATGAAAATATAATAAATAATTACATTTTTAGAATTAATTTAAATTGTTCACTTCTTCAACAAATAGAAAAGATATATTTTAAATGGAAAACTTCATATATGAAATAATATACCTTTATCTCCAGTAACTGGAAATTATGAAAAAAAATCTCTGCTGCTATAATGACAATAATTGTGACTCCATACTTCTATCACTGCTTTGGTCTCTCTTTATAGAGCAGAGGGAGCAAATTGTTTAAATAATATAGTTTGATTAATTAAACATACAATAAAAGGATGTTTTGCAAATCTTTCTATTTGCAAACAGGATGTTTTACAAATCTTTATGTGTTTATTTTTGCTGAAGAAGTGATGCTTTTATCTTTGAAATGTAATTCAATGTGACTGACAGGCCATGTCTAGAGAAAAGCAACTCCAAAGAAATTGTGTTTGAAGTGTTGGTCCCTGGAACATGAGTGTTTCTTATATAATTTTACTTAGTCATTACTAGTCTAGAGGTCAAAAATTATGATAATGAGATAAAAAACTGAATTATGATTCCAATTTAACTTCAGAAATTCATCATAGTTCTTGCAGAAGTCTTAAACTTAGAAATCTAAGTACAGGGAAATCAAGTGTATCAATTTTCCACTAAGGCATAGAATAAGATTAACCTTTCTTTATGGATGGAGAAATTTAAGAGCCCTTCAGTTTGGAGTTTCTCAAAAAGCTAGTCCTTACAACTTGGTCATGCCCAAGTATATTTTCTATGGCATTCCTATTATAAAACCTTTATTTTAGTGCCCCTCTGTCCCTTCATAGATTTTATATTGCTCCTCACTCTCTACTTCCTTCTATTCTGTTATTTGCCCACTATAATCACTATATATTTTTTTATTCCAAAATTTTAGTGGAACACATGCACTAGACATGTCCCTCCATTTTCCCCTCATAAATATGTACATGTTCTAGTCAATCAACCAATTTATTAATTAGAATATCTCTACCACATGTACAATATTCAACAAAAATTTATCAAGTACCAACATTCTATGAGACTTTGTAATAAACACTGGGCATATAGAAGAGACCCAAACACTGTTTATTGGACCTAAGAAGCTCAGAATAATGAAGAGACTAAAAAATGGCCAGAATTATCTAATACAACAAGGGTTATAGATAAGATTGTACAAAAAGCCATGAGAAAATGAAAGAGGGAGTGATGAAGCAGATCAGAAAAGTCCTTAGAGAAAATTTTGTATTTAAAGGAAGTCTTGTAGAATAATCAGGTGTGCATTTAGCAAAGAAAGAGATAAATTAGCATTCCTGGCATGGAGATGGTATGCATGTAGCCACAGAGATATGGAAGAACAAGGAATTTGGAAAGAATGACAAGTAACTTGATCTAGAGTATATGAACTGAGCAACAGGAATTGAGGTTTAAGGGATAAGCTCACATCAGATTATAGAGATCTTTGGAATCCCATCAAAGAGGTTTCCATTTATCTGTGGACAATGAAGAATAATTTATGTTTGAAATCATTTATGTAAAGTGTAATGCTCAACTTTGTGTTGAAGGAGAATAGTTTTTATAAAGTAAAGTAATACCTTCAGAATGGTTCCATAGCTCATAGAAACTCTCCCTCCTGTAGCCAGATCAAATGTACAAGCATCCAGAAAATTCGAAAGACATAGAAAATATAAATAAAATCTTCTACACTGAAACAAGACAGATGAGAAGGCGTTTGCAGGCAGATTTTTGACCTTTCAATATCAGTATGAACAGGTAATAGGTGAGTACCATATTAACTATTGCATAGGTCCAGCTTTCTGAAGGCTCCTATTTTTGTTTGTTTTTCCTGGTTGTTTCTAGGACTACATCATAGATTCTCTAGATTGAAGGAGTATTTTAGAGGTCATCTGGTCCAATCTTCTTCCAATACATGAATTACTTGTATATCTGCCTCCCATGAGGAAATCAAGTATTTTATTAAACAGATTCAGCAATGTACAGTAATCCATTCTGCAGAAAGTCAATTTGTTGTTTGGCAGCTCATGGAACTGTAAATCTCTCTTTTATTAATGTTCTACAATATTTAATCACATACACCCTACTGCAATGATACAATTATTACATTGGAATTGAATTATTTGCTAGATTTTTCTAGGTTCTGTAGACAAGAGTATTTTCTTGATTAAACTTATTGATCTAGACAGTATAGCAAGAAATTTGTGTGAGCATATTTATTACTACTTTTAAATGTAGATTTCACCTTCATGTTTTTATAGAAAAAATTAAGAAATATGTGACATTTGATCTTTGAGATTTTTTTCTACCATCCTAGAGTAGATAACCAGGGAACAATTATGTAGTATGAGCTATCTTATGTATAAACCTGAAATCTAACATCAGCAAATAAAATAAAACATATCTTTTCAGTTGTTTATGATTGAAATCCCATGCAAAGTAGGATATTTGAATGATATACAAACCTGCAGGGTTTTGACTATTCTTTATAAATTAACTTCCATTTAAATTTTATAAAAATAAAACATGAGGTATGCTTTGTTCATGCTTTCAAAACAATTGCACTAAAATTCTTAAGCAATATGGTATCATATGATGTTTCTAAACACAATTTGAAAATCTACAGATGACAAAACGAGTAAATAAAATTAAGCTCTAGTAGAGGAAATTATCCAGATGGACTATTAAGCCAGTAGGAAGCTATAGAAGAATGAAAGAGAGTGAAATGCAATGAACAACTCTTCTTTATAATGCAACAAATTAGGATGCTAATAACTGTTCAGGCAATTCATCAAACTCTCATATACAGTTTTTATTTGTTTGTTTGTTTATACATATGCCGCCAGAGCCTGCTGGCTAAGATCAAACAGTTCCTGAGAGGGGGAGTGAGGATTGAGAAAAAAAGAGAGAGAGAGACAGAAGACAGAATCCGGAGGGCTAACAGTGAATACTGAACCCCGAGTTTATTTAGTACAGCATATATATACCCTTGGATGTGCATGAGAAACAACACCCACACATATGCAAACGATTGCTGACCTTTATATAAGTTCTCTCAAAGCATCCTTGTTCCTGTTTTCATCTCTTATTCCCTGGAGCAAGGAACGTTCAACTCTTTCCCTTAAGCCAAACTTCCTCCTTCAATAAGGAGCTTATCCATTAATGAAACCACCTGCCCTGCAAACTTCTAGCTTGCAGGCAACTTTAACCCTGTCTGCAGGGCATTCAGCAAGAATGACTTCCAACATACATAATTACATTTAATTAAAATATCCAGAATAGGCAAATTCATAGAGACAGAGAGTTAATTCGCTGGAAGAAAAATGAAAGAGAATGGATTCATAATGGGCACTAGATTTATTTTGGGAGCAATTGTTCTGAAATTAGATAGTGATAATAAGGGCACAACTTTTTGAATATATTAAAAAGTACTGAATTGTATATTTTAAAAGGATGAGTTTTTATGGTATGTGAATCGTATCTCAGTTTTCTAAACCCTGAATCTTAACACAAAACTTATATGTGTCCTAATTTCTAAAGTAACAGCAAGGTCCAGTCTCAGATTACTATTGCTAGATATATAACTTTGAGAAAACTAAATAACATCTCTTCTTACTCTGTAAAATAAGAATAATAATAACTACTTCATCAGCTATTTGTGTTAAATGAGGTAACATATATAGCACACCCAGCATAGTATCTGGCATTTACTAAGAACCCAGTAAATTTACTAAAACCCTTTGAGACACCAGCCTTCAACAGTTTCTAATACTATTCCAAATATTACTTCCAGATATTTGGAAAATTGAGCTAATCCCTTTAGTCATTTTATCAATACTCTATGTTCTAGCTCAAATATGCCTCTCTAAATTTTTCTAGTGTTCCTTTATAGAAATTTTTCAGTCAGAATGAGATTTTTATGTACTTAATTTACTGTACATATTCTTGCAGCTCTATCTGACTGAAAACAATGCTCTCTTCCTATTTGCTGTCTTTTTAAAATAATTTTAAAAATTGTAATTACAGTTGGCATATAATATTCTATTAGTTTCAGGTGTACAACATAGTGATTAGACATTTATATAACTTATAAAGTAATCATTCTGATAAATCTAGTACCCATCTGACACCATACATATTATTACAATATTATTAACTGCTTTCCTTATGCTATATTTTACATTCACATGATTATTTTGTATCTACTAATTTATACTTCTTAATTGCTTCACTGTTTTGACCCACTCCCTCCCATCTGGCAAACATCAAAATGTTCTCTGCATCAGTTTTTTTTTATGTTTTGTTTTTTAGATTCCACATGCAAGTGAAATCATATGGAATTTGTCTTTCTCTGACTTACTCCACTGAGTCAAATACTTACTAGATCCATTCATGTCATTGCAAGTTTCATTTCTTTTTTATGGCTGAGTAATATTTCATTGTATATAAGTGCCACCTCTACTTTATCCAATCATCCATCAATGGACACTTAGGTTACCTTTATATTGTGGTTATTGTAAATAATGCTGCAAAGAACATATGGATGCACATGTCCCTTCAAAATAATGTTTTGGGTTTCTTTGAATAAACACACAGGAGTGGAATTACAGGGTTCTTATTTGTCTATTTTTATTGCTTTTGTTTTAAAATCTATTTTGTCTGGTATAAATATTGCTACCACAGGTTTTTTTGTTTGTTTGTTTGTTTGTTTGTTTATTTTTGGTTTGTCTTCTTTCCTTCTTTATAAAATATTGTTTCATATTTTTACTTTTAGACTGTGATTTTTAATTATTTTATACTAGTTTTAGATGTATAGTAGAGTGGTTATACATTTATATAATCTCAAAGTGATCTGCCCAATTACTCTAGACCCCACATGTCACTGTATATAGCCATTACAATACTGTAACTATATTCCCTATGATATACTTTACATCCCATGACTACTTTGTAACACCACTTTATTTCTTAATCCTTTTACTTTTTTATCCTGCCTGCCAACCATTCTCACATCTAGTAATCACTGGTTTATTCTCTGTATCTATGATTCTGTTTTTGCTTTGTGTGTTTATTTTTCTTCCTTAAATTTCACATATAAGTAAAATTGTATGGTATTTTCTTTGACTAATTTCACTTAGCATGATATTCTCTAGGTGCATCCTTGTAGCTATAAATGGTAAAATTTTATTTATTATTATTATTATTATTATTATTATTATTTTATATTCAATTCAAGTATAGAATACAATGGTTAGATATTTATATAATTTATGAAGTGATACTCTCAAATACTCTACCATCCACTTGGCATTACACACAGTCATTACAATAATATTGACTATATTCAATATCAACTAGTGGTTTTAATTTTCATTTCTCTGATGATTAGTGACCTTAAGCATCCCTCCATATGTCTACTGGCCATCTGTATGTTCTCTTTGAAGAAATGTCTATTAAGGTCTTCTGTCCATTTTTAATTGTGTGTGTGTGTGTGTGTGTGTGTGTGTGTGTGTGTGTGTGTGTGTTGGGTTGTATAAGTTCTTTATAAATCTTAGATATAAACCCTTTATCAGATGTATTATAGGAAAATATCTTCTCTCATTCATTATGTTGTCTTTTCATTGTGTTGATGGTTTCCTTTTCTGTGCAAAAACTTTTTAGATTAATGTAGTCCCATTTGTTTACTTTTTCTTTTGTTTCTCTCGCCTGAGAAGATAGATCAGAAAAAAAATGACTAAGCAATGTCAGATAGTTTACTGCCTATGTTTTCTTCTAGGAGCTTTATGGTTTTAGGTCTTACATTTAAGATTTTTATCTATTTTGAGTTTATTCTTATATATTGTATAAAAAGGTGATCTTGCATGTATCTCTCCATTTTTCTCAATACCATTTATTAAAGAGACTGTCTTTACCCTGTTGTAGGTTCTTGCCTCCTTTGTCATAGATTACATGACCATATAGGTGTGTATTTATTCCTGGGATCTCTATTCTGTTCTACTGATCTATGCATATGTATTTATGCCAGTATCATGATGCTTTCATTACTATTTCCTTGTAGTATAGTTTGATATCAGGTAGTGTGATACTTACAAATATGTTCTTTTTTTCTCAAGATTTCTGGGGCTATTTGTGTTTTTTTTTTCTTATGGTTCTATATAAATTTTAGGATTATTCATAATAGTTCCCTAAAAGATGTCATTGTTATATTGATGGGGATTGCATTGAATCTATAGATTACTTTGGGTTGTATGGACATTTTAATGATGTTGATGTTGATTCTTCCTATTCATAAGCACAGTATGGACATCCATTTATTGGTATATTCTTTAATTTCTTTTCTTTAATTTCTACACATGACTTATAATTTTCTTAACACAGGTCTTTTACTTCCTTGCTTAAATTGATTCCTAGATATTTAACAGTTTTTGATGCAATCATAATGGAATTGTTAATTTCCTTTTCTGATACTTTATCATTTGTGTATAAAAGAGCAACAGACTTTTGAATATTAATTTTGTACCTTGCTACTTTAATGACATCATTTATAAGTCCTAACAGTGTTTTGGTGGAATTTTTAGGGTTCTCTTTATATGGTATTATGTCATCTGAAAATAATGACTAATAATTTACTACTTTCTTTCAAATTTGAATTCCTTTTATTTTTCTTGTCTGATTTCTGTAGCTTGGACTTCCAATAATATATTAAATAAAAATGGTAAAAGTGACATTTTTGTCTTATGAAAAATATTTTTAGTTTTTCCCCATTAAGTATGATGTTAGCTATAAGTTTTTTTATATGCTTTTATTATGTTGAGGGTTGTTCCTTGTATTTCCACTTTTGCTGAGAGTTTTTTTTTCTTTTTTTTTTTTTTACCATAAATGGTGCTGGATTTTGTAAATATTTTTTGCCATCTATTGATATAATCATATGATTTTTACTTTTTAATATATCAATGTGGTGTGTCACATTCATTGATTTGTGGTTATTGAAGCAACCTGCATCCCAGAAGGAAATCATACTATATGATATTTTTAATGTGTTGCTAAATTTGATTTGCTAATATTTTGAGGATTTTTACATCTATGTTCATCAGAGATATCAGTCTATAATTCTCTTCCTTTGTAAAGTATTTGTCTGGTTTAAAATCAGGGTAATGATGGCTCATAAATGAGCTTTTGGAAACCTTTTAAAAATTTTTTGAAGTAATTTGAGAAGAATAAGTGCTAATTCTTATTTGAATGTTTTAAAATTTACTTATGAAGCGACGCTGTCCACAAGATTTGTTTCATGGAAGTTTTTTCATTACTGATTTGATTTTATGGGTAGTAATCAGTTGGATCAGATTTTCTGTTTTTGTTTTGTTTTGGTTTGTTTTTTTACTCAGTCTTGAGAAATTGTGTTTCTAGGAATGTATCCATGTCTTGCAGATTGTTCAAATTGTTGGCATATAATCGCTCATAATACTTTCTTATAATCCTGTGTATATCTGTGGAGTCTGTTATTTCTTCTCTTTATTTTTTTTTATTTTGTTTATTTGGTCCCTCTCTCTTATTTATTTTTATTTTTTTGGTGAATATGGTCAATGATTTATCAACTTTGTTTATCTTTATAAAGAAGCACCTCTTGGCATCATTGATCTTTTGTATTGTTTCTCTAGAACTTATTTCATTCATTTCTGCTCTGATCTTTATTATTTTATTCCTTCTACTCACATTAAGTTATGTTTGCCAAATTTTTGTTAAGTTCTTTCAGATATAAGGTTAGATCCTTTATTTTAAATCATCTTTGTTTCTTGAGGTGGGCTTATATTGCTATGATTTTTTTCCTTAGGACTGCTTTTGCTGTATTTCAGATTTTAAGCTGTTGAGCTTTTATTTTCATTTGTCTCTAGGTATCATTTATTTTTCCTTGATCTCATTGTTAACCCATTTATTATCTAATAGCATGTTATTTAGCCTCCATGTGTTTGTATATTTTTAATTTTTTATTGTAATTGATTTCTAGTTTCATACTATTGTGCTCAGAGAAGATGACTGATGATTTCCATTTTTTTTTCAAATTGATTGAGAATTGTTTTTTGGCCTAACATGTCATCTGTCTTGGAAAATGTTTCATGTGCACTTGAGAAGAATGAATATTCTGTTGCTTTAGGGTGAAACACTCAGAAAATATCCATTAAATCCACATGGTCTAGTGTGTCACATAAGGCTGCTGTTTTTGTTGTTGTTGATTTTTTGTCTGGAAGATTTGTTCATTGATGTCAATAGGATTTTAAAGTTTCCTACTATGGGTGGATTACTGTTGATCTTCTTTTATATGCCAGTCAGTATTTCTTTCATATATGTAGGTGCTCCTATGTTGTGTGCATATATGTTTCTCGGGTAATGTCATCTTATTGTATTGACCTTTATCATTATGTAATGTTCTTCTTTGACTCTTTTTACAGGGTTTGTCTTAGTCTATTTTGTCTGATGTACATACTGCTACCTCAGCTTTTATTTTTATTTACATCTGTATGAAATATTTTTTCCATCCCATTACGTTCACTTTGTGTGTTTCAGTTGATCTGAAGTAAGTCTCTTGTAGATAGCATATGCATAGGTCTTATTTTTTTTATTTATTCAGCTACATTATGTCTTTGATTGGAACATTTAATCCATTTACGTTGAAACTGATTATTGATAAGTACATAGGTATCTCATGTTATTATTTTGTTTGTTTTTTTTTTCCATTTTTTTAAAAGAAGTTCCTTTAACATTTTTTATTCTACTAAGGTGTTGGTGATAAATTCCTTTAACTTTTTCCTATTAGGGGAGCTCTTTATCTTATCTTCAATTTTACTTGATAGCCTTGCTGGGGAGAATAGTTTTGATTGTAGGTTCTTGAATATATCATGCCAATCCCTTCTGGTCTATAAATTCCTGTTGAAAAATCAGCTGACATTATAATGAGAATGTTCTTATTATAACCAGATTTATCTTGTTGATTTTAGGATCCTGTCTTTGTCTTTAATCTTCATACATTAATTATGATACATCTTCCCATGTGCCTGTTTCAATCCCTCCTGTTTGGTACTTTCTATGCTTACTGAGATTGTATGTCTACTTTCTTCACTAGGTTAGGAAAGCTTTCCATTATTAATTTCAAATAGGTTTTCAATCTCTTCCTTTTTTTCTACTACTTCTACCTCTGTGATGTGAATGTCCGTACACTTGCTCTCTTAAACTTTCCTCATTTTTATTGTTTGTTGTTTATTTTATTTTGCTCTTCAGATTGGGATTTTCTGCTATGTTGTCTTCCAAATCATAGATTCTATTTTTTGCTTCATCTAATCTACTTTTGATTCTGTTTAGTTTACTCTTCATTTTAGTTATTGTCTTTCATTTCAAAATGGTTCTTTTTAAATATATTTTTATTTTTTTTATATTATGGTAACATTAGTTAACAAATCTAGTAAGTTTCAGATATACAGTTTAGCAGTAGGGCATACATATAGATTGCATTGTATCTTTATCATCCATAGTTAGATTTCTTTCTGACATTTTTTACTCTTTTTGGCTCATCTAATTCTCCCCTTCCTCCTCCCCCCACTACCCTCTGGTAACCAAAAGTCTATTGTTCATGTCCATGAATCTCTGTCTATTTGTCCTGTTCATTTGTTGCTTTTTGGTTTATATCCCACATATAAGACATATCAGGTGGTTTTCAACTTTTTTGTCTGGCTTATTACACTTAGTATAATTATCTTGAGGTCCATCCATGTTGTAGCAAATGGCAGTATTTCATCTCTTCTTATGGCTGAGTATATTCCACTGTATATATGTACCACAGCTTCTTCATCCAATTGTCTAATGTAGAGCACTCCAGTTGCTTCTGTGTCCTAGGCATTGTGAATAATACTGTTATAAACATTGGTGTGCAAATATCTTTTTGGATATGAGTAT
The DNA here is from genome assembly GCA_004027375.1 of Macroglossus sobrinus. Lineage (NCBI taxonomy): Eukaryota > Metazoa > Chordata > Mammalia > Chiroptera > Pteropodidae > Macroglossus > Macroglossus sobrinus. The sequence continues at coordinate 90,738 of PVKZ01002045.1, forward strand.
TTTATGTCTTTGGGATAAATATCCAGAAGAGGAATTGCTGGATCATGTGGTAGATCAATTCTTGTTTTTTTGAGGAAACCTCATACTGTTTTATATAGTATGGCTGTACAATATGCAACCCTACCAACAGTATATAAGGGTTCTTTTTTCTCTGCTACCTCTCCAACACTTGTTATTACTTTTCCTGTTGATAACAGCTATTCTAGCAAGGGTGAGATGGTACCTGACTGCTTTTGATTTGAATTTCTCTAATAACTAGTGATGTTGAGAATCTTTTCATAAGTTTGTTGATGATTAACATGTCTTTTTGGGAGAGAACTGTCTGTTCAGTTCCACTGTCCATTTTTTAATTGGATCGTTTGTTGTTGTTTTTGTTGTTGTTGTTGTTGTTGAACAGTATGAGTTCATTGTATATTTTGGATATTAGGTTCTTGCATTACTTGCAAATATCTTCTCCCATTCAGATGATTGTCCATTTAGCTTGTCGATGGTTTCTTTGCTGTGCAGAAACTTTTTAGTTTGATTTAGTCCCATTCGTTTATTTTTAATTTGAGGTCAATTTCATAAAACCCTCTTTAAGACCAAGGTCCAAGAGTTTAGTTCTTATGTATTCTTCTATCTATTTTATTGTATCAGGTCTTGTATTTTGGTCTTTAATCAATTCTGAGTTAATTTTAGTGAGTGGTGATAGACAACAGTCTAATTTGGTTCTTTCACAGGTGGCTTTTTAGTATTCCCAATGCCATTTGTTGAAGAGGATTTCCTTTCTCCACTGTATGTTTTTGACTACTTAATCAAAAAATATTTGCCCATATAAATATGGGTTTACTCTGGGTTCTCAACTCTATTTCACTCTTCACGCGTCTGTTCTGCCAATACTATGCCATTTTGATTATTATGGCTTTGTAGTGTAGTTTGAATTTGGGCAGAGTAATGACTCCAACCTGTTTTTGTGTGTGTGTGTGTGTTTTTTTTCCCTCAGGATGGCTTTGGCAATTCTGGGTCTTTAGGGCTTCCATACCAATCTAATGGTTTTTTGTTGTTGTTGTTTTATTTCTTTTAAAAAATGCTGCTAGGATTTTGATGGAGATTGTATTAAATCTGTATAATAATTTAGGTAATATGGTCATTTTAACTATATTGATTCTTCCAATCCAAGAACATTTAACATATTTTTGTTTCTTGGTTTCTTCTTTAATTCCTTTTAATAAGGTCATGCAGATTTCATTATATAGGTCCTTCACATGTTTTGTTAGATTTATTCCTAGGTATTTTATTATTTTTGTTGCAATTGTAAAAGAAATTATTTTTTCCACTTCTTTTTTTGAGTCTTCATTATTGGAATATAGGAACACTATGGATTTTTAAACATTGATTTTGTATCCAGAGACTTTACTGTATTTGCTTATTATTTCGCATGGTATTCTTGTGGAGTCTTTAGGGTTTTCTATATAGAGAATCATGTAATCCGCAAATAGTGACACTTTGACTGATAGCACTAGCTAGGATCTCTAATGTTATATTGAATAACAGTGGCAATAGTTGACAGTCTTGCTTTGTTCTTGATCTTAGAGGAAAATGTTTTAGTTTTTCACCATTAAGTATAGTGTTGGCTCAGGGTTTATTATAGATGGCCTTTGTTATGTTAATGTTCTTTCCTTCTATATTGATATTGTGAAGTGTTTTAATAATAAATGGATGCTGTATCTTGTCAAAGGCTTTTTTCTGCATCTATTGATATGATTATGATTCTTATTTTTTAATTTTTTTATGTGGTGTATCGCATCAATCAATTTGCATATGTTGAACTAACCCTGTGTCCTTGAGTTGAAGCTCACTTGATCGTGGTGTATACTCTTTTTAATATGTTATTGTATTTGATTCACTAGTATCTTATTTAGAATTTTTGCATATGTGTTCATGAGATATATTGGTCTGTAGTTTTTTTTTGTATGTGTGTTATATTTACCAGGTGTTGGTATCAGAAGAATATTGGCCTCATAAAATGAGTTGGAAAGCATTGCCTTCTCTTTGATTTTTTGGAAGATTTTAAGGAGAATAAGTACTAAATCTTCATTGAATATTTGGTAGAATTCACTGGTGAAGCCATCTAGTCTGAACTTTTACATTTGGTAGGTTTTTGATGATTGTTTCCATTTCCATACTACTGATTGGTCTATTTAGATATTCCATTTCTCCCTGATTCATTCTGGGAAGGTTGTAGTTTTCTAAGTACTGGTCCATTTCTTCTCAGTTATTAAATTTGGTGTCATATGCTTTTTCATAGTATTCTTGTATGATCCTTTGTATTTCTGTGATGTCTATCCTAATTTACCCTCTTTCACTCTTGATTTTGTATATTTTTACCCTTTCTCTTTTTTCTTTATTGATTCTAGCCAGGGGTTTGCTCATTTTATTAACCTTCTTAAAGAACCAGCTCTTTGTTGCATATATATTTTCCATTGATTTTTATTTTCAATTTTATTTTATTCTGTTCTAATTTTAATTATTTATTTTCTTCTGCCATCTTTAGACTTCTTCTGCTCTTTCTTTTCTAGTTTTTTAAGATAAAGTGTGTGTTATTTGGGCTCATTCTTGTTTTGTGAAATACTCCTGTATTGATATGACCTTTCCTCTTATTACTGCTTTTGCCATGTTCCAAAAGTATTGAAGTATCATTATCATTCATTTTTATGAATTTTTTACCTCTCTTTATTTTTTTCTCTGACTCGGTCATTCTTCAATTTCATGTTTTTTAAATCTCCATACATTTGTGGTTCATCCCATCTTTTTTTACAGTAGATCTCCAGCTTCAAAGTATTATGATCAGAGAATATGGTTGGTATAATTTCAACATTCTTATATTTGTTGAGGCTATCTTTGTGTCCCAGTATATGGTCATTCTTTGAGAATATTCCATGTGCACTAGAGAAGAATGTATAAGAAGAAGTTATATGATGAAAGGCTCTGTAAATATTAATTATATCCACTTGATCCAATGTGTCATTTAAGGATGTTATTCCCTTATTTATTTTCTGATTGGATTATCTTTCTATATCTGACAGTGGGATATTTTGGTCCTGTACTATGATAGTGTTTTGGTCTGTTTCTCCCTTTAGTTCTGTTAATAATTGCTTTATATTTTGGGGGGCTCATTGACCATGAACATAGATATTAATATGTGTTATGTCTTCTCGGTGTATTATTTCCTTTATCATTATAATGTGTTCATCAGTATCTTTCTTTACCTTTTTTATTTTGACATCTATTTTGTCCAATATTAGTACTGCTAACTCCCACTTTTCTCTGAATGCTATTTGCTTGAAATATTATTTTAAACCCTTCCAATGTGAGTCTATATTTGTCTTTGGAACTGAGATGTGTCTCCTGGAGGCAGTATATGGAAGTTTTTTGTTTTTCAATTCATTCTGCAAGTCTGCCATTTTATTAGTGAGTGCAGTCTATTTACATTCAAGATAATTATTGATATATGAGGTTTTCCTATAGCCATTTTTTGCTTTGCTTTCTGGTGACCGGGTGTTTCTTTTGCTTCCTTGACCTTGTGTGTCTGTTTTTTGTTATTGTTGTTGCTGTTGTTGTTGTTGTTGTTGTTGTTGCTGTGTTTTATGGATTTTCCTTCTGGTACTTCTTGTTTATTGTTATATACTTCAGTTCTGATTCTTTAGCATGTGGTTACCATTAGGAATATGTAGGGGAGATATATATATATTAGTTTTGTTGTTGTTGTTGTTCACATATGCCTTATCTCCATTCCCCTTTGCAAATTCGGTCTTTGAATCATCCTCTTTTCTGTTATTGTTGTCCCAATTTACTTCTATGCATGCTGAATGTTCATTACTATCTTGCAATAGCAAATTTCTTTTTACTGTTTAACCTTATAATGCTCTGTTCTTAATAAGGGTTGCAGTCCTCTGCTTCTATCTGCCTGCTAGCTGCCTTACTCATAGTTATGAATTTTTGTGTGAGTTTATTATTTTGTTTTAGGTGAACTGACTCTTTCCAATATTTCCTGTAATGCAGGCCTCATAATGTAGAATTTCCTCAATTTTTCTATGTCTGGAAAGGTCTTTATTTTTCCTTCATATCTAAAGAATATTTTTGTTGGATACATTATTCGTGGATGGTAGTTCCTTTCATTTAACAGTTCGAATATTTGATTCCATGCTTTTCTGGCTTGTAAGGTTAATGCTGAGAAGTACAATAATAATCTAATGGGGTTTCCTTTGTGGATTATCATCTTCTTTGCCCTGGCTGCCCTGATAATTCTTTCTTTGTCATTGATTTTTAATATTTTTAATACAATGTATCTTGGAGAAGGCCTTTTTGGGTTGAGATAAATTGGTGTTCTGTTGACTTCCTAAGTTCCAAGCTCCAGCTCAGCCCAGCTAATTTGGGGAATTCAAATCAACTGTTTTTTTTAATGTTTTTTAATCTGCTTCGTTTCTTTCTTTTCAAGGATGCCCATTATTCTTATGTTTTCTTTCCTGATGGTATCAGATAGTTCTTGTGTTTGTCTTTCATTATTTTTAATTCCTCAGTTTCTCTCTTCTTCCTTCTGCTTTACTTCTAGATTTCTATCTTTGGCATCTTTGATCCTTTCCTCCATTTGGTTGACTTTATTTCCCAAGTTTACTATTTCTTTCTTTATCTCTTTGAGTGTCTTCTTCATCTACAGAAGTTCTAATTGGTTCTTTTTGAAGGTTTCAGTATCCTTGCTAAAAAACTCATTCTGCTTATCTAGTTTTTATTTTTTCAATTTCTGGAATTGTTAATATAAATTATTTTGGATCTCAACAAGTTTTTTTTCAGAAATACCATTCTGAATTTTCTGTCATTTAAGTCACATATTTCTATGTCTTTAAGCTTATTTTCTGGAGATTTTCCTTTTTTTCTTTCTGAGATATTTTTTCACCTTTGACATTTGATGGACTATTTCTCAACCTGGACATTAATGGATATGTATTTTGATTTTTTTCCAGAAATATTTATTGTATAAATGTCTCTCTTTAGCTTGTTGTTATTGTGGTATTTTTCTTTTCCTTGCCAGTAAGTGACATCTAAGCCTTTTGAATTTCTGCTTTAAATAAAGTCTTAATAATGCCTTTTTTCCATAATATATATTCAATCACCCTCTCTACCCTCGGTCTCAGTCTCTGTCAGTGTTAGTGACAGTTTTGGTAACATCTGCTCAGATTTCTCTTTGGCTCCATGGTGTTCATTCTTGGAGATTATGGGCTTTATGGGTTTTCTGGCTTAAGAGTTGCAGGCTACAGCTCAGCCTTGCCTTTTGCAGTCATGGCTGGTAATAATTAATGTTTCTCTGATGTCCCCACCTCTCTGTTTTTTTGCCTTGATCCCTGAGCAGTGCCATGGCTGCATTGACCTCATAGCTCTCCCATGGCAGGGCTGCTCAGGGAACCTTTGGCACCTTCTCCCTTCCCCCTCTTCCTAATGAGGGGTCCTGCTGTGAAAAGCAGCTTTTTTGTTTCTCCCAGTCTACCACTCAGCTCCTGGTGTTCTGACCTGTGGTAGCTCTTATGTGCAGATTCCTTGCTCAGACATGCTTGTGTGCAGGTTTGATGTTTTTTGTTGCGTTTTAGATGTTAAGCTTATTGTTGTTTCAAAGAGAGAGATCTGGAGTCATCTCTTTCTTCATCACTCTCTAGTTTTTTTTTAAAAAACATTTTGCTTAATAAGCATAGGTTTTCTATTTGCCTGACATAACTTAGAATTTGCATGATTCACCCGTCTCTACCTTTACTTCTACAATTCATCATAAGAATTTGGGTATATTGGAATATTTTTTATTCATTAAGTGTAATACATTTTAAATTGTTTATTTCTTGGTAAGTTACTGAATTAAAATAATAATTTTCTACTATGTTATAATTTTTGTCTTTCTCTTTGAAGTTTGTGTTCACTTGTACTTCTAATTTGAGTTAGATATCTGTACATTTAAAGCTAGAACCTTAATACACTATAGATGTCCACAACATTGGATTCATAATATGTTAATATTTAAAAAAAATAAAATAATATAAAAAAATAAATGAAGAACAAAGAATAATCTTGAAATTAAGGAACTCTATTTTATTGACTTTTCCTATTAAATTCCAGAAAGTTTGCTCATACTTTTGTTGTGGAAGAGCATACCTATACACTATTTATAACCTTACAATAATCTACAATTCTGTTTAAAACAAATAATGAGATTAATTCACTTTTAGACTGAACTTGAGGCCCTTTCAACCAAAATCTTTCAGTCGTAAAATTAAAAAAAATACTATATTTATAAGTGAAATATCTATTAAACTAAATCAATGAAAACAATTAAAAGGCCTACTTTCATTTTACTTATTTCTTTTTTTAAGTGATTGTAATATGGTAGTTAACATTTTCACTTATGAAAATTATTTAATTTTATTAAGCTTTGCTAAAAGAATAAGTAGAATGTTAAATTACATCACTGAATACAATGTTAAAAATAGTCTGTTGTGAATATTTTTGAGTACATACTGTGGTAAATTGTGATCCATATGCAAATATAGATGTCAGATATTCTTTCTTTAACACTTCATCTTTTTATAACATTTTAATTTCCCAGTGAGTATGATTAATGCTAGTTAGAAGCAATTTATCACTAACACTAATTTAAATGGTGGATTACCTATAAAAATGAGTTAGCAATAAAATTAATCTCTTGATGATATCTTACTACTTTAATGTGTTAACATATACTTTCATCAATACCATGTTTATCCTTATTGACATGTATCATACTTGTTGGATTGAAAAGTGTCCCTCTAGTTCAAAGACATCTTGGTCTTCAGGAAACTAAATTATACTAAAGCAAGAGAATGATGCGTACAAGCTTATTCTTAGCCATCTGTTTAAAGAAATCAAAAATTTGGAGTTTCATCTCTGCAGTGTTTATTCTGCTATAAAAAGACTAACAAAATTAATCATGTGGCTTTTCAAAAGAGAAAGTTTTATTTTTTGTCTTCATTTCTTATTAAATTTGGCTTGCAGATTCAATGACAGTAAAAGTAGGTTATGCATATGAGCTAAAATCAAGAATCACTCACCAAGAAATCTACAATGAGTACATGATTTAAATATGTTATGTTGTTTGTCTTTAGAAAATAAACCTTTTTCTTGCTTCCTCCCAGAAGCTTAGTCTTTTTTTTTTTTAATATCAATACACGGTATGAAGTGCCTCCTTTTTACCAAAGGATTCTCTGAAAATGCCACATTATTTCCAAAATCCATTTGCCACTGAAGCATCCTATACAATATGAACAGAAATAGAGAAGCAATAATGCCAGGCTGCTGCAAGAAAAAAAGCAAAAAGAACCAAATTATAGCTTAACCCATCTTTCTATATATATATATGGCATTTAGTTGCTTTGCTTTTTTTGCCCATATGGCAGCCTCAGTCATTCATACAGTGCCAGCTGCAACAAATACAAGAAAGGTATCATGAAGAAATTGTATCCTTATATCTTTACCTATTATTTATGGACATTGTTATTAATTGAGTCTGAACAGGAAAACCATGAGAGATCTACCCTCCTCCCTCACAATAATGCTAATAATTGTAATTGTGATCTTTTTGCCTTCTGATAAACATCTAAGTACTTGGCATTGTTAGATGCCAAGGATAATGAAACAATTAAGATATGGTCTCTGATCTCAAGTTCTCTGATATCCAACTGTTCCTAAAGCCATTAATGATGGAATAGAAATAAAATGAAGCATTACTGGAAAATGACTTACCATGGGTTTTCAAATTGTAAGGTCTTCTAGTAAAGCCCCAATATTTTCCAAGTCATGGATACTTACCAAATGCAATAACCTTTACTATAATACATCACAAAATGATGACACTTAGGAAGGGAAATACAGTTGTTATTATTAAGTACTGTGTTATTTTCTTCTAAACCTCATGTAGCAAAGCCTGAGGTAAATAAGTATTGAATTAGAATTCTTAGAGTTATCTGAATTTTGGTTGTATAATATGAGATGATCCATATAGAAAGATGTGATATGATTCAAAGTTAAATACCATGAAGCCACAGAAAAATCTAACCATCAACACAGGTGGATCAAGCCTCAGGGCTCAAAAGGTGGGTGAGGCCTAATAAGAATTAGTCACCAGTTTCCACTTAATAAAAGTCTATTCTGTGACAGTTTCTGAATATATCTGAATAGATATATTCTCACAGACATTCATAGCAGTATTATTCATGGTATCCAGGACACGAAAGCAATGGAAGTGTTCTACAATAGATAATTGAATAAAGATAGGTGGTACCTATACAGATTTAAATATTACTCAGTCATAAAAGAAATAATATTTTCGACAACATGGATATATCTTGTGATAATCATGCCAAGCAAAATAATTTAGACAGAAAAGGTTGAGAAACATGATTCCACACATATGTGTGATATAAAACTGAAATCAACAAACAAACAAACAGAGAGTCATCGACATGAACAGTGGATTAACGATTACCAGTGTGTAGTGGGGGGAGGTAGGTGGGGCAAAAGGAGTAAAATATGTGGTAACAGAAAGTAATCTAATTATAGATGGAGAACACACAATGCAATGTATATATGACTTAGCTTTGAAATATACACTTTATAAAATGTGCATTTTATATTTATTATATTTTGTTAACCAGTGTCACCATAATAAATTTTTTTAAAAGAAGGAAAAAAAATAAGTTGACATTCTTATGTGTATACTCTTGCTGTTTTCAAGATTTTCTCTCTCTCTTTTTTTTTTTTGACCTTTGGTTGTTTTCATTTTTTACACCTACAGCACCAGGTCTTCCTAACTGATCTCCCATCCAAGTACTAACCAGAGCTGACCCTGCTTAGCTTCAAGTCAGACAAGATTGAGAGTGTTCAGGGTGACATGGCTATAACAATCTTTGGTGTTTTAATGATGATGTGTTTTGGTGTAGGTCTTTTTGAGTTCCACTTGTATGGTAGTCTTTGCACTTCCTGGATTTGTATGTCTTTCTTTTGCCAGGTTAGGGAAGTTTCTTCAAGTAGGTTCTCAATCCCTTGTCCCCTCTCTTTTTTTTCTGGTATCCCTATGATGTGGATGTTGGTATGTTTCATGTTGTCCCAGATGTCTCTTAAACTGGTCTAATTTTTTAATATTCTCTTTTGTTGTTCCAATTGGTGTTTTTGCCACCTTGTTTTCTGACTCACTGATTCATCCAATGTACTGTTAATTCCTTCTAGTGTATTCTTCATTTGGGTTATTGTAGTTTTCATTTCTGATTTTATTTCATGGTTTCTATGTCTTTTTTCATGCTTATTATTTCTCTGCTGTCCTCACTGAGATCATCTATTCTTCCTTGAGTTCACTGAACATCTTTATAACCAGTGTTTTGATCTCTGTATCTGGTAGGTTGCTTGCCTTTAATTTTTTTTTATCTTGAGTTTTCTCATGTCATTTCATTTGCAACATTTTTTTTCTCATTTTAGTTGTGTCTCTGCATTTGTTTCTGTGTATTATAAAGATTAGTTCATCTCTCAGCCTTTTCCAGGTGGTCTTATATAATAGATGTCCTGTGTCATCCAGTGGCACAGTCTTCCCAATCACCTGTGCCAGGGACTCTGGACATGTTTTTTTGTGTGTGTGTGTGGGTAGTGTGTATTTCTTTTTGCTGTAGCTAAGTCCTGAGTGCTATTAGCAAATAAGTGGATGGGATTGACTCTAGAGCTAACTGCTGTGGGGACTGACCATGCCTACAGTATATGAGCTGCTTTGTGGTGGCTAAACCACAAGATGGAATTTTCCCCATCAGTCGTATATACCTTTTGAGACTATAGTTTAGATGTGCCACTTATGAAGTTAGTCAGGTGGTGCTCTGTTTTATTCTGACACCAGCCTCTGCGTGTGTTAATTCTGAGCCTCTTGGAAGGGGATCTTGTGTAGGTCAACATTAGTAGCTGTTTTTAATTATTGGGGCTACCTGGTAGGAGTTACAAAACAATCCATAAATGGTTGTTGCTTGTGTTAGATCTGGAAACAATAAGGAGAGACGACACTGTGAGCCAAGGTCAGTTATCCCCAGTACTGGCTCTGGGGTGGCTCAGCAAAAGGACTAAGGCCTGAAGTTGTCTGCCAGTTGCTTATAAGTCACCATTGCTATAAATAACTTTTATTGGTATGGGAGTTGAGTGGGGTGGGGACCAGGGAGTCACTGTAAAAAGTGTGCACATTTTGCCCAACCAATGCAGAATCAGATTTTACTCCTATGCTGAATCTGCGGCTTCCTGTACAAGTCTCAGATCACAGCAAGGCCAGCTACTGCCTGCCTCAGGCACACAGACACCTGAGTGCTCAGAGTATAGCTTGTGGCCCACCACCAAAATTTCTCCCAGGATGCCTGGTTTGGTGTGGACCACACAAGCTGAGGACTATTGTTTTCTGTTGAAATCATGGCCCAGGGAAAGTTCAGGGTGGGACTGGCTATCTGGCAATGGAACCACTGTAGACAACTTGTGGGTTGGGTGGTGAGAGTTCTCAGGTAGACACAGGGTGAAGTGAGCCAATTCAGTCAGGCCACTGCAGATTGTTGCAATTGCTGCAACTGTGGTATTCCGCACAGGTCACAGATGACAGCAAGGCCAGCTCCTGGGCTCACAGATATTAACCGTTCACCTAAAAGACAGTGCATTTTGGGCTGGTACCAGGGGCTCACTACAAAAAGTCTTCCTTGTAATGTGTGGGCTGCACATAGATAGCTTGAGCTGAGGGCTGCTGCCTGCCCATGAATATGCAGTTCAGGAAATGTGCAAATTTGGGCCAGTTGCCTGGCAACAAGCTAGCTGAGAGCAGTTTGTGTGTTGGTTGGGGCAAGGTCTAGGAAAATAGGGTGGGTCTGGCCAATCTCACTGGGCCAATGCAGTTTCAGAATTAGCCATGCTGAAGAGGGTTCCACACAGGCAAGATGGTGCCTGACTGCACACTGCCCCCAAGAGTTTGCTGACAAAGAAGCAATGGCAACTGTTCATCCAGCCCTTGATCCAGTGCCACAAAACTCAGTCCTTTTCTGTATGTCTCTTGCACCTCCTAAGCTGCTGACCTGCCTGAGTCCAGTGTGACTGTGAGCATGTGAGTCTGTGTGTGGGCCCTTTATTGGGGAAGTCTAGATTTTCACCTTCTTTCCATCTCACTTCAGATGGCCCAAATCCCCATTGATTTTCACTGTCAGATTTTGTGGAAATCCTCTTCCAGAACCTGAAACCTTGGGCTGGGGAGCCCCTGTGCAGGGTTAGGACCCCTTGTTCCCTTAGGGGTTCTCTGCAGCTACACTTTCCTTCTCAGTGCTTAGCTTCCAGGTGCAGTTGCATGACCAGCCCATTTTGCATCTTCACCCTTTCTACCAGTCTTGATGTTTTTTTTTTTTTTTATATCCACAGATGTACGTGTTATCTGCTAGATTTTAGGGGGTTCTCCAAGTTGTATGTTTAGTAATTTGGTGGTAATTTTAATTCAGTATTAATGGAGGTAAACTCTGCTTTTACCTAACCCAACATCTTTTTTTTGGGGGGAGGGATTATTTAAATATAATAGACAATTAGTTGCTCATATTTACATTGTAAAATTTGACGAATTTTTTTTTACTTATAGTTGGCATAAACTAATATATTCATTTCAGTAGTACAGCATAGTGATTAGAGATCTATATAACTCACAAAATGATCACTCAATTAAATCTAGTAACCCTCTTCCCCTTGCCTATTTATTACAACATCGTTAACTATTTTTTTTACACTGCACTTTATATCTCCATGCCTGTTTTGTGACTATCCATTTGTACTTCTTAATCCCTTTGCCCTTTTTCACCATCCACTCAACAGTCCTCCAATCTAGTAATCCTTAAAATATTCTCTGTATCTATGAGTTTATTTTAGTTTTTACTCTTGTTATTGTTAATTTTTGTTCTGTAGATTCTACTTGTATGTGAAATCATTTGATATTTGTCTTTCTCTATCTGACTTACTTTATTCAGCACAATATCTTCTAAGTTCATCAGGTCAATATCTTTTTTTCATCCCCTTCCTTTTAGTCTGTATGTCTTTTAATCTGAAGTGAGTTTTTTGTAGGCAGCATATGTTGGGGTCTTGTTTTCTTATCCATTCAGCCACTCTATCTTTTGGTTGGAGTACTTAATTCATTTCAGTTTAAGGTACTTGTTGATAGGATTTAATTATTATTATTCTTTATTACTGTTTTTGATACATTTTCTTTTCTTCTCAAAAATGTCCCTTCTGTAATACCGGCTTGGTGTTGGTAAATTCCTTTAGCTTATTTTTGTCTGGGAAGCTCGTTTTCTGTCCTTGACTCTAAATGATAGCTTTGTTGGATAAAGTATTTTTGGTTGTAGATCCTGGGTTTTCATCACGTTGAATACTTTGTGTCAAGCTCTTCTGTCCTGCAATTTTTTTTTTTTTTGAGAAAACAAGTGCCAATCTTTTGGGTGCTCCTTTGTGGGAAACTAACTGATTTTCTCTTTAAGATTCTCTCCTTGTATTTAACCTTTGGCATTTTAATTAAGATGTGTCTTGGTATGGGCCTTTTTGGGATTTTGTTTTTTGGGACCCTATGAGATTCCTGGGGTTGTCTATCTATTTCTTTTTCCATGGTAGAGAAGTTTTCCATCATTATATTTACAAATAGCTCTTCAGTGTCTTCTTTTCCTTCAGGTACTCCTATGACACAGATATTTTTACATTTAATTTTATCCCATAGGCTCCTTAAATTATTATTATAGTCTTGGCTTCTTTTTTCTTTCCATTCTGATTGAGTGTCTATGGCTTTCCTATTCTCTATATCGATGGTTTGATCTTCTTTTTTATACACTCTATTTTTACCCATCTTCATCTCAGATAATAAGTTCATCATTATATTTTCATTTCCATTTTTTATGTTTTTTATCTCTTTGTTAAGTTCTCATGAAATTTATCTACTCTTCCCCTAAGTTCATTGAGCATCTTTATAATTAGTGTTTTGAACTCTTCATCTGCTAGATTGCTTGACTTCATTATTCCTGAATCTCTTTTCTGTTCTCTTATATGGTTTCTGCACCTTGGTCTTCCCATTTTGACTGCCTTCCCATGTCTGTTTCTATGTACTAAGCAAAAAACTTGAGTCTCCCAGTCTTATTAGTGAGGCTTTATTTAGTAGATGTCCAGTGGCACTGTCCTGAGAGGAGTTCAGCTGCAGGCCAAATTTAGCCCTCGCCCATGCCCCTCAGGGGCCACCTGTTAAGATTCAGTAAGCATTCCACAGGTGTTGTGCTTATAATTGTTTCAGGAAACCACACCAGAAATCAAGGCCAACTGCCACCAGTGTGAGTCTTTGCACTGCTCAGCAAGTGGCACAAGACTGACTTAGGACACAGCTTGATGTGGCTTGGGTGGGGCCATAAGTTGGGGTAGGCAAAGTTTCAGGGAATCCTCTGGGCGGAGCTATCTCTGTTATCCAGTTTGATGCCATCTCAGCTATAGCAACTCTGCATCCACATACTGGGGAAAGGGGAGGATAGCTCAACAGAGGAACAATGTATACTATCAATTCTTCTACTCAGGAGAGGTCCTTGCCTCTGGCCCTCACTCTGACAACTCAGTGTTCCCCTGTAAGTCCCTGGTGTCCTCCCAAGTAGCCAGCCTGGTGCTCGTGCTCAGAGCGAGCTGGTCTATCCCCACAAAAGTCCCTTTAAGCGGCAACTGCTGCTGCTGCCTGCTGCTGCTGTAGCTTCTGTCCCACTCAGCCACTGGGGACTGTGCAGCCTTACATCTTTGCCCCCCCTACCTTCTAACACTGCAGGTTGATTAATTTTCTCCTTTGTTGTAGTGCTTCTGTTTATCTAGATCCCAGGTGACTTTATTGCTGTTTGCTCCAAATAGACAATTTCTTTATATATATTTTGATATATATAGGTTGTATTTTTGCAAACAATTTTTAAAGCCCTTCACTTCTTATTGGCTTACAGTTTTAGAGGATTGACAGAAACATAAATCTACAAATTAAAATGAATAAAACAAACTAGTCAAGTAGAAAATTGTAGTCACAAATTCCAGCAGAAAGCCTTAAAAATTAAATAGGCTTTAAGTTCCAGTAGTTGAGTACCAAGAATTTGTGAGTCTTGTAAACATTATAACAATTAAAAAAAATTGTTACTGTCCAACCTGTATGAATCATTAGACTAACCCAGGGAGGCAATTCTAAATTTCTTATGGAGTCTAAGTGTGACCTATATAGTTTAGGTTAAATTCTAAAACGTCCAAACTCCAGAAACACAGGTAACAAACTGTTAACCCTAGCTATTGTTCTTCAAAAAATGTCTGAAAGTGGTACTTAAGAAGCAGTAATGGAATATCGATCTTCTGACTAAGACGAGCACGGATAAACAAATTAGAATAGAAATTTAATTTTCCCCTACCTTAAATAAGGAAATCTGTAGTACTCTTTCTCACTATAGCTTGAAAAGAACTTTTAGAAATATTATTTAAAATTTATTTTAGAAGAAGGCATCAATGAAGGGTATTTGCTTGGTTGAAAATTGATGACTATAGTTCATAGATACGTAAATTTTAAAAAGCAGAAATAGAAGTGATTGTGACAATAAAAATTCAGTGAGGTCTACAGCCATGCCACTCTGAACAAGCCTGATTCTATCTAATCTTGGAAGCTAAGCAGAGTTGGCCCTGGTTAGTACTTGGATGGGAGATGACCTAGGAAGATCAGGTGCTGTAGATATAAAAATATTAAAAAATAAATAAATAAAGGATTGTAAGCTGACAAGGTCCTTGCAATCCGTGAGGTCAACCAAGTGTTTCCTAGCCTTAAAAAATCAGTGAGGATGAACATACTTTAAAGAATAAACTCTGAACAAATACATAAAAATATTAACATTTGGGTTTGATTATATATATATATATATATATATATATATATATATAATATATTATATAATATATATATATATAATCAAACCCAAATGATTATTTATATATACATATATAAATATATATATATATTTTTATATATGTATATATAAATATATTTATATATTTATATCTATTTATATATGATGACCTTTGAGTGGTCATCAATCGATATTGCTTTGTTCTAATAATTTTCCTGAGAAAGAAGCTGAAAATGTTCATCTTGTTTTTTTAGAAATTTTGAATCTGTAAATATAGTTCTGGCCTACGTTGGGCAATCCTTGTGACAACTGCTTTTTATAATCCTTGATCTGCTGCCCCTAAGTTCTTATGTAAGCTTTGGAATTTCTGGAAGTCTAAGGGTTGCCTGAAGATGAAAGAGAAAGAGAGAGAAAGAGAGAGAGAGAGAGAGAGAGAGAGAGAGAGAGAGAGAGAGAGAGAGAGATACTTTATGGATTATAATTTAATTTTGTAGTTCTCATACAACTTTTTTTCCCCTCAAAAATAGAGCATGACAAAAAATAAAAACTTTTTATGGCCTATATGTGAGGTTTCAGATTGATGTATAAATGTTACAAATTCTGAGAGACTATTACAAATAACAGGCTATCTATTCAGAATATAAAAACACAAATCTAAATGTTTGATTATGTGCTACAGAGGTTGATTTATCATTTTCATATAGAGAAAATATTTTATCTATTATTTATAAGCAGTAAAATGATTATGTGTGTGTATATATATATATGTATATATATGTATGTATGTGTATATGTAATATATATATAATTAGCATCTCTCAAGTACAGACATAAGGTTTTAGTTAAGATGTGTAACCCAGTATTATACTTAAAGACATGTTGGTGTTGGTTTTTATTATATGTTGGAGGAAGATGAGAAGTTGATGGCGCAATTTTAATATTATCTGAATGTTTACTACTTGTTTAGAACTCAAGTTTTATTGTCAGTTTGGGTTTATCAGAGGCAGAAAGCATTATTTTTTTATTTAAAGTTATATTTTAGAAGTTATATTCTATAGCAAAATCAAGCAATACTCAGACTACTTGATCACATTATTGCTATATTTTATTTTACAACATAGAGAATATCCTCATTTTAAAAATAAACAGAACAGACTAGTATTCTGTTTATAACAGTTGCTGTTCTTATAACCAAGGATGTTCTTATAATGGATAATGTTTTAAGGAGTTACACAATTGAGTAACTGGCATGTTTTAGGTGCATATTCACATCTCTACAAAAGTATTATATATTGGGGAAAAGCATTTTAATATTGAAATTAATCAAGTAGCAATCATTTGCAAACCTGCTCATTTATAAACTGTGTGAGAAATTAAAATTAAATCTGTAAGTTTTGCATAAGAAAATTGTAGACTGTGAATAGAGAATGCAAGCTTAATGAATGTCCACTTTGGGGACAAAATTATATAGCATTTATGGATCAAGCACTGATACTGTTGATAGTACATTTGAGTTTACCCTCTAATTTGTTTGTTGTTAACGGAAGCAGATTAATATTACTACCTAAGATAATAATAATAATTTTATTCCGTAGGAGATAAAAAGGCTTACACTGGATTCATAAGATTACACATATCCACCAGGATATGTGGCTCATCTAAGGCACAGTCTTAATTCTGGTATAGAAACTAGAAATAGAGATCTAATTAATTGCAATTTTGTCCTATGGCCACATGTTCTTAGGTTGAATAACCATCAGTTTTAATAATAACAAAGGCTTTTGTAGTACTTGGAATTTTATAAAGTGCTTTACTATATGGTTCATCTTACTTCATTTTCAAAAAAAAATATTTGATATATGGTATTAACATTTTCATTTTATATTTGATGACACTATTATAAAGTGAATGTTTATGTTCCCCTTTCTAGATTTATATGTTGAAGCCCCAATCCCAATGTGATAATATTTGCAAATGAGGCCTTCAGCAAGTAATATGGTTTAGATGAGGTCATGAGAGTAAAGTTCTCATGATGTGGTTAGTATCCTGATAAAATGAAAACAAGGAGTTCGCTCTTACCAGGCACAAACACTGAGGACAGGCCATGTGAGCACACAGAGAGAAGGTAGCTATACACAAGCCAGAAGGTAGGCTCTCACCAAACACTGAATCTTTGGGAACCTTGATCTTGTACTTTCAAGCCTTCAGAACTGTGAGCAATAAATATTGCTTAAGCCACTCAGCCTATGCCGTTTTGTTATAGCAGCCCAAGCTAACTAAGATACATAGTGAGGTACAAATAAGAATATTAATAGCTTATTAAAGCTGCAGAGTTATTATATAATAGAGCCAGGACCTGATCTCAGGTTATATGATTCTAAATTCACATATTAACCACAACTACAAGTCAGATTCAAACAGATAATATGAGAAAAGTGACCAGTATTAACTTAAATTTAAAAAGAAATACAAACATTCTTGTATATACAAAACATGCAAAAACATTCTTCGATTCCAAAAACCGATATGTCTCTCCAATTGTTCTTGAAATGCATGGTTCCATTTTTTTTCTCCTTCTTTTGATAAAAAAAGGTGCAATGATTACTTCTTGCTGTAAAAAAACAACTTACAATATTACATGGTCCATTTGTAGATAATCTTAAGAACTGAACAACAACAACAACAAAAAAAAACTAAGAATAATAAGTTCAATAAAATCACATGATATAAGATCAATAGAAAAAATAACTTTTTTAACTGCAATGAATAATCTAAAATAAAATTAAGAGAACAATTCCATTTAAAATATCTAAAAATAAAATATTTAGGAAAAATGTAGCAAAAGCAGTACAAGATCTGTAAAATAACAATTACAGAACAGTGATGAAAGAAATTAAAGATTTATTAAATGAAAAGACTTTCCATGCTCATAGAGTGAAAGATTCAGTATTATGATGGCAAAACTTTTTTATATTGATATATAAATTAAATATAATCCCTGACAAAATACCAAGTGAATTTTTTATTAAAAAGTAACAAGCTGATCCTAAAGGTTATATTGAAATGCAAAGGGCTAAAAATAGACAAAATAATCATGAAAAAAGAGAACAAAGTTGGATGATTCTCATTTACTGTACTATGAATTTGCAGAAATATAGATATGCTGGCAAAGAATAAACATACAGTCAATGAAACAAAATTGAGAGTTTATACGTAAACCCTTGTATTTAAGATTAATTTTCATAAAAATAATAAAATGAAATAGTAGTCTTTTTAACTAATGGTGCTTCCATAAGTGAATACTCATGTGCAAAAAAAACAAATTTGGAAATTTACTTCCTAATATATTCAAAAATTAACCCAATATAGATCAAAGACTGAAATGTAGGTGATAAAACTATAAAACTCTCAGTAGTCATAATACTAAATCTTTGTAACCTTAGATAAGGCACTTAAAAAAAAATATTATACAAGCAGCAGAAGAAAAACTATATTGTACATCATCAAAATTAAAAAAAAATAAACTTGTTTATCTAAAAACACTGTTAAGAAAATGAAAAGGCAACTCACAGAAAGATAAAATATTTTTAAATTATAATATCTAATAAGTATCTATTATCCAGAATATAAAGAACTTTTATAGGTCAACAGTAAAAAGACATATAGCTCTATTAATAGATGGGCAAAAGACTTGAATAAACATTTCTAAAAAGAAGATATTCAAATAACCATTAAGCACATGAAAACATACTTAACATCATTAGATATTAATGAAATGCAAACTAAAACCACAATACAATACAATACCACTTCACACCTATTAGCATAGCTTTAATGAAAACAGAAAAACAGAAAATAACAAATGTTGAGAATGGTGTGAAAAAATTGGAACACTTATATATTAATGATGGAAATAATTAATTATAAGTTTATGCAGCTACCATGGAAAACAGTTTGGTAGTTCTACAAACTCTCCATAAGAGAGCTACAGGATTCAGGGCCAACTGTAGAAGATACGTTAAATGGTTTAAAACACTGTTTCTCAGACCAGCCTCTTTGTAACATTGAAGGGGAGAAGGAGAGTTGTTTAGTTGACAATGAAAGCAAGTAGGTTATCAGTTGGTGGCATGTCCATGAAAATAAAGTATGGAGTCTAAAGGGGTTTTGCTTTGGGGACAGGATTGGTAATTGATATTTATATCTACTCCAAGAACTCAGTTAGTAACACTCATAAAATTTCCATTAGTTTAATTCATTTGGGGCATAGTGAAAAGGTGAAAAAAATCACTAAAGCTACTATAATATAAAAGAAAGAGGCACAGAAGTAAAGATCTAATCACAGTTTTAATCACAGGCTGAAATTTTTTTTACCATTTAAGCAGTGCCTCTCTCTTATTGTCCATCCACATCCCCTTGCAAAACATAAAAATGCTTTGTTTCTTTAATATCCCCCAAGATATTCTGGTTCAAGATCACTTATTTAAGACAGTAGTTCTCAACCAATAGTAATTTCCACCTCTCCCCCCACAGGACATTTGGCAATGTCTGGAGATACGTTTGCTTATCATAATGCGGGGGAGATGCTACTGGTATCTAGTGGGTAGAGTCCAGGGAACACTACTAAGCAGCCTGCAATGCACAGGACAAAGGATTATGTATCCCAAAATGTCAATAGTGGCAAAGTTAGAAACCTCGATTTAAGGATATAGTTTTCTTATTAATTATAAGTAAAGAAAGGTAGAAATATTGGTAGTATATGAAATTGTTTGCATTTATTATTGACCTTGTTGTTGTTGTCCCAGAATCAGAGCATGACACAGTGATGAAACAACTGTAGAGTTCCAGTAATTAGTACTATCTTTAGAGACTATGTTGAAAACATTGAATCAATATAATTCACAGTGGAAGGATTTAGTTTTATTCTCTTTGTTTGGTTCAATCTGACATTTTACCATTTTGAAATAAATTGTTCTATTTAATGCATGGCTATTACTGTTAATCCAAACCCATTGCTAAAAAAACTAGCTTGGTTCTGTTCAGTTTAACCAAGACAAATTTTCAGTAGATTTTCTCTATAATTATACTTACAGCATTTCAGAACATATGATTTTATGCATAGAACACTGACATGTGGTATGATTATGATAATTATAATATGTATAATATTTTATTTTTTTAAGTGCTTTGCAGTAATTCTTCACAGTAATTCAATGTACCGAATTATTATCATCCTCATTTCACAGATGAAAAAATAGCAGCACAGAGAGGTAATTATCTTGCCAGTGTACACAGATTGATTCAAATGGGGCTTGGACTGAGAATGTTTTATTTAAATTTCAGAAAGCAATTCAAGCCTGTTGGGAATAGTAACTAATACAGAGTTTACGTCAGTCTTTGTTTCAAGATTTTCAAAAACAAAAGTCAGAGAAATTGAATTGTCTGTTGAGTGGAAAAGTTCCAGAATCAATTTTTTGTGTGTTTTATCTAAATTTTATAATTTTAAATGTGTTACTTTAGTTTGAAGTACCTTAATGTGGACTAGTAATTAAATTAGATATACATTGCTCAGTGGCATTTTTCTTATACTGAACTAGATTTGAAGGCAGCGAGAATTAAGAATATTTTTTTAAAAACCCTGTAATTTATGAATATGAGAAACTACTTACATATATGTCTCACATCAAAGATAAACAGCAGGATTTAAACTATTGTATATAACCATACTCCTTCTAAGAGGTATGAAAAATTATTTTCATTCTATGCCCAGTTAGATCAGTTTCTATGCCTGATATTAATGAGACCAATGATACACTATCAATCTCCAAGTGTGTTAATTAGTTTTGCTTTGTGTATGGACAAAATCTACACATAGAAACCTAAACAGCCATCTCCTCAAATAGATGTTATATTTGCATGGAGCTGTTAGCAAAGAAGATATTGTGTCTTTCTTAGTGCCACTCAGAGCTGTAGAATAAATATAATTATTTCTTACTGATTATTATTTCAGAAATGACAGTTGGTCATAGCAAGGATAGAAAATACCTATGGCTTAACCCATTAAAATGTGATAAATATATGCTGGTATTAGAGTCATCAAGAGTGATTTGTAAGCTTTGTTTGTTATACACAATGATCCCTATTCATTTGGGAAATTAAAGTAAGTTTTCAAAAACAGTTGACACATGCTCAGCAGAGACACATGCTCAGGCCAATTACTCACTGAATTGATTATAATTGACCACTAGATCAACATTGTCTATATATATTATATAATATACTATTATATAAAATTATATGGGGGATCTTTGGAAACATTGCAGAGTAAGAGACATCCCCAGATCTCTCCCCTTGTAACAATAATAAGCTGAACATCTAAAACTCAACAACAACAACAACAAAACCAAAATTATACACAAGCATGTCTGAGAATGGGATCAGTGCATAAGAGCTACCATGGTTCAGAACCCCGGGTGTTGAGTGGACTGGGAGAATTAAAGAAGCTGCCTCTCTGGAGCTCCCTGTAGAAAGAGGAGGAGGAGAGAAAAAATGAGGAGTTCCCTGAAAAGCCTTGCCTGGGCAAGCTGTGAGCTCCCCATGGCTGGATGGTTGCAGGGCCCGGTCATCAGAGCAGAAGGCAGAGAAGTGAGATGGAACCACAGAGGAGTAACAGCTGATTTTTGTCATTTGTGTTTGCAAAACCTAGGCTGAGCCAAAGCCCCCAACCCCCAACCCAGAGGGACCCTCCCCTCCTGCCCTTAGAGACTGATCACCTCAGAACCTCAGGGGAATCTGAGCAAAAGCTGTTGAGACTGTCGCTGACACAGACAGAGACTGAAACTGAGGATAGTGAAAGTGATTAAATATCTACAAGAAAGAATTCAAGAAGTTAACAGAACACCCAATTATCTCAACCCATAAAGGCTTTCAGCTAGACACATTATATTAAAATAATCAAAATCAACAATAAAGACAGAGTTCTCAAGGCAGCCAAGGAGAAAAAAATAGTAAATTATAAAGGTAAACCCATTAGATTATCCTCGGACTTCTCAGCACAATCCTTACAAGCCAGAAGGAATGGAATCAAGTACTTAAACTATTAAGTGAAAGGAATTACTAGCCTAGAACATTGTATTCAGCTAAGCTTTTCTTTAGATATAAAGAAGAACTTAAGACCTTTCCAGACATATAATAATTGAGGGAATTCTCCATTACAAGTCCAGTACTACAGGAAATACTAAAAAGGGTCAGTTCAACAAAACCAAGTGACAAAAAAGAAATACATAATTAAGAGTAAAGTGATAATCAGGCAAATAGAAGCAGAAGAGTTCAAACCTTACTAAGAATGGAACATTATAACCTTTAATAAGAGAATCATTCTAACAAGATAGTAATGACCATTCAGCATACATAGAAACAAATTGAGATAACAATGACTGAAAAGGGGGGCATTCAAAGATCTTAATTTGCAAAGGGGAATGGAGATAAGGCATGTGCAGAAGAAAACAAATGACTCTCTCTCTCTCTCTCTCTCTCTCTCTCTCTATATATATATATATATATATATATATATATATATTACATACATATATTCTTTACATATATATATATCCTTTATGTACATACATTCATATATATATGTGTATATATATATATATATATATATATATATATATACACATATATATATATTCTTTACATATTCATAATGGTAACCATATGCCAAAGATTCAGAATCGTTGTATATAACATGAAACAAAAAAGACCAAAGGAAAAACCTATAAAAGCCAACCAAAATAAAGAAAATAGAAGCACAAAGACATGAAAGCAATGGAAACACCAAGCTATCACAAAGCAAAAGATAAAATGGCTATAAGAAGACCTCATATTTCAATAATCACCCTAAATGTTAATGGATTGAACTCACCAACAAAAACGCAGAGTGGCAGTGAATCAAACAAACAAAAACAATATGTTGCCTTCAGGAGACACATCTCAGTTCAAAAGACAAATATAGACTCAGAGTGAAAGGGTGGAAAGTGATATTTTGAGCAAATGGCATTCAGAGAAAAAGAGGAGTAGCAGTACTAATATCAGATGAAATAGACTTCAAGAAAAAAAAGATATAGAAAGATAATGAGGGACACTTCATAATGATAACGAGAATCATGCACAAAGAAGACATAACAGTTATTAATATCTATGCTCCCAATCAGGGAGCCCAGAAATATGTAAAGCAATTACTAACAGAACTAAAATGAGAAACAGACCAAAACACTATTGTAGTAGAGAACCTAAATACCTCACTGTTGGATATAGACAATTTATCTATCACAAAAAATAAATAAATAAATAAATAAATAAATAAATAAATAAATAAATAAGGAAATCACATTCTTAAATGACACATGAGAACAACTGGACATAATTGACATTTACAAAGCCTTTCATCCCCAAACAGCTGCTATTACATTCTTCTCGAGTGCACATGGAACATTCTCAAAAATCAACCACATACTGGGACACAGAGATAGCCTCAAATAATATAAGAGGGTTGAAATAATACCAACCATATTCTCTGATCATAATGCTTTGAAACTAGAGATCAACGGCAGTAAGAAATCAGAAAGAAACACAAATGCACAGAGATTAAACAACATACCACTACAAAATAACTGGATCAGAGAAAAAATTAAAAGAGCTCAAGAGATACATAGAAACAAATGATAATGTTAATAAAACATATCAAAATTTGGGGACGTAGCAAAAGTGATCAAAATAGCAAAGTTCATATCATTACAGGCTACCGCCAAAAACAAAAATGAGCCAAAAAAAAAAAACAACTTAATGCTTCATCTTAAAAAACAAGACAAGGAAGAACAAATGAAGCCTAAAGTTAGCAGAAAGAAAGAAACAATCAAAATTAGAGCAGAAATAAATGAATTTAAAAATAAACAAACAAACAAACAAAATGATGGGAAAAAATAAATACAACAAAGACCTGGTTCTTTGAGAAGTTGAATAAAATTGACAAACCCCTGGCAGAATCACTAAAGGAAAAAGAGAAAGGACATAAATAAAAAAAAATCAGGGATGAAAGAGGGAAAAATGATACTGACATCACAGAAATGCAAAGGATCATGTAAGAATACTATGAAAAAGCATATAACACCAAATTTAATGACCTAGAAATGGACCAGTACTTAGAAACATACAACCTTCTCAGACTGAATCAAAAGAACTGGAAAATCTAAATACACCTATCAATAGTATGGAAATTGAAACAAAAATTAAAAATCTACCAAAAAGTAAAAGTTCAGGACCAGATGGCTTCAACAGTGAATTCTACCAAACATTCAAAGAAGATTTAATACTATTCTCCTCAAAATTTTCCAAAAAATTTAAGAGGAGGCATTATTTCCCAATTCATTTTATGAGGTCAATATTACTCTGATACCAAAACCTGGTGAAGATAACACACACACACACACACACACACACACACACACACACACACACAGAAAAACACAGACCAATATTTCTCATGATCACAAATGCAAAAATTCTACATAAAATACTAGCAAACAGAATACAGCAACATATTAAAAATATTATACACTACAATCAAGTGGACTTCATCCCAGGGGCACAGGGATGATTCAACATACACAAATTGATTAATATGATACACCATGTAAACAAATTTAAAAGAATCATATGATTATATGAATAAATGCAAAATAAACATTCAACAAGATACAGCATCCATTTATGATCAAAACACTTCACAAAATTGGTATAGCAGGAAAGCAGCTTAACATAATAAAGACCATCTATGACAAACCCTCAGACAACAATATACTTAATGATAAAAAACTAAAAAACTTCCCTCTAAGATCAAGAACAAGGCAAAGATGTCTACTATCACCACTGTTATTCAGTATAATATTGGAAGTCCTAGCGAGTGCAATCAGACAAAAGAAAGATATAAAAGGCATCTAAATAAGAAATGAAGAAGTCAAACTGTCACTATTTGCAGATGACATGATTCTCTATATAGACAACCCTAATGACTCCACAAGAACATTACTACAAACAATAAAAACACAGTAAAGTCTCTGAATACAAAATAGGAGTTTAAAAATACATAGTTTTTCTATACTCTAATAATGAAGTGTGAGAAAAGTAGTAGAAAAAATAATTCCTTTTGCAATTGCAATAAAGGAATAATATCCTAGGGAAAAATAACGAAAGAAGTGAGGTATGTATATAATGAAAACTATAAGACTATTAAGAAAATTGAAGAAGATAGAAAGAAATGGAAAGATATTTGGTGTTCTTGGAATGGAGTAATCAATATAATTAAAATGACCATAATACCTAAAGCATTATACAGATTTAATGCAATAACAATCAAAATCTCATTGGCTTTTTTTTTTAAGAAATAGAACAAAAAAAAAATCAATAGATCTGTATAGAAGCACAATAGACCCCAATTGCCAAAGCCATCCTGATGGGGGAAAAAAAAAAAAAGAGGCTGGAGGCATCACTCTGCCCAACTTCAAATTATACTACAAAGTGACAGTAATCAAAGTGGCATGATATTGGCAGTAAAACAGACACAGAGAAGAGTGGAACCGAATCAAGAATCCAGAAGTAAACCCATATTTATACGGACAAATAATTTTTGACTATGTAGCTAAAAACATACAGTGGAGAGAGAAAAGCCTTTTCAATTAATGGTGCTGAGAAAACTGGAAAGCCATTTGCAGAAAAATGAAACTAGACTGGTGTCTATCATCACACATCAAAATTAACTCAAAATGGAATAAAGACATAAATATAAGACCTGAAACAATGAAGTGCATAAAAGAAAACATAGTAACTAAACTGAAAGACCTTGAACTTAAAAAGGATTTTATGAATTTGACTTCAAAAGCAAGGGAAGTAAAAGGTAAAATGAATGAATGGGACTACATCAAACTTAAAAGCTTCTGCTCAGCAAATGAAATCTTCAACACAATAAAGAGAGAACCATCTGAATGGAAAAATATATTTGCAAGTAACACCTCTGATAAGGGCCTAATGTCTAAAATATAAAAGAACTCATACAACTCAATACAACAACAACAACAACAACAAAATGATCCAATCAAAAAATGGGCAGAGGACCTGAACAGACACTTCTTCCTAGAGGACATACAAATGGCCACCATATATTTGAAAGGATGCTCCACATTGCTAGGTATAAGAGAAATTCAAATCAAAAACACAATAAGATACCATCTCACAATTGTTAGAATAGCTATAATCAACAGGACACATAATAAAAAATGTTGGAGAGAATGTGGAGAAAAAGGAACCCTCATACACTGTTAGTGGGATTGCAAATTGGTACAGCCACTATGGAAAACAGTATGGAGTTTCCTCAAAAAACTAAGAATTGATCTACCATATGATCCAGCAATCCCTTTACTGGGTATTTACCCCAAAGACTTGAAAACCCATATCAGAAAAGATATTTGCACATCATTGTTCATAGCAGCATTATTCACTGTGGCCAGGACATGGAAGCAACCAAATTGTCCTAGGATAGATGACTGCTTAAAGCAGCTGTGGTACATATATACAATGAAATAATACAAGATAAGTTAAAATACAGGATAAGTTATACTTTCAGGTAGCTTAAAGGTTGGCAGTAATTCTGGCTCAAAAAGAAGACCCAAAATAAAACTATTTGTCTAGGAAAGCATAGTCTCTGGAAACAGATTGGTGTTTTCCTGATTCTATTACATTCTAGCTGTGAGATTTCAAGCAAATTACTTTATCTAAACTTCTATTTTTTTTCTTTTTAGAGTAAAAATAATATCTTCTTCATAAGGTTGTTGTGAGGATTAATGAAATCATATACAAATCTTAATATATGCATAAAATGGTTACTTGCTTAATATCAATATTATGATTAATTAAAATTTATATTGGACTTAATATTTGCTTTGGTGTTAGTATTGATACTAGTATTGTATTTATAGTTATGATCAGTGTTTTCAGCTTGAGTGGGACTAGATGACAAGTTTTTTTTTTGTACAAATGGCTCATAGCATACATATTAGAGTTGATGCTTGAAAGAGTTAAGGCTTTTGGATCTGTTGGGATGCATTAAATATGTTTTATATTTTAGAAGAATATGAATTTTACAGGGCCGGAGATGAAATGCTAAAAACCGAATATCTTTGTCTCCCCAAATTTTCTATGTTGAAGCCCTAATTACCAATTTGATGGTATTTGAAGTTGAGTTCTTTGGGAGGAAATAGGATTAGATTAGATCATAATGTTGGGGCTCTCATGATGGAATTAATGTTCTTATAAAAAGAGGAAGAAAAATGAGAGCTCTCTCTCAATTTTCCATGTGAGAATATTGTAAGAAGGCAACAATACACAAATGAGCAAGGCGCTCTCACCAGACACTGAATCTACTGGCATTTTGATCTTGGTCTTTCTAACTTCCAAATTTTGAGAAATACATCTGGTTCATAAGCAACAAATAAAATAAAACAAATAAAACACCAGGATTCCCATTTCTGTATTAGTGTTTTAAAAATGACTCCCAAGGAATAAGTTGCAAACAGAAATTTTGAAAATAAGAGAAGCTCCAAAAAGTTTTAAAAAATAACTCAAACTTTCTTAAAATGTTGGTTTATATTATTTCAATCTTTCCTTCTAAATATATCTATGTACATAATTGTAAATGGATATTCACCTAATTGCCTTACAAATATAGAATCATGCTGCATATATAGTGTTATTCTGAAATGCCCTTTAGATACCTAAAAATTAAGTGTACTGAATCTGGACATGGACTTCCAAGCTCCTCCAGTTAATAGTTTTATGATCTTGGTCACTTCATATTATAATCTCTCTATAATTTGGTTCCTATGTCTGTAAAATAAAATAGTAATAGTAATACTTATCTCACAGAGCTTTTCATGACAATTAAATGAGTTAAACTCTGTGAAGTATTAAAGAATTTCTGGCATATACAAAACTCTGTAGAAGTATAAGCTGTAAGCATTGACATAACTATATTACCATGTCAAAATTATTATACAATGTAACATTTTCAAAGCTATAAAATATTAATAAAAGTATTATATAATGTATCTAATTAATTCCTTATTACTGGGCATTTCTAGTAGTTCTATTTTTTCACTTTTGTGTTATTACTATGAGGAATATCCTCATACATTCTCATATAAAATATGTCAGCAATAATTGCTATAGATCTCACACAAAAAGATTGAGTCTTTACCTGATTATTCTATAGAAAGTCCTATTAGTCCAAAAATAACTTGTGAAAATGGATTTGTATCATCTTTTTAAAGTTCTTCTTTAAATATGGGCAGTCAATGAAGTTAGACAGATTTTATCACTAAATTAGGGAGAGTTGGTATTATTAAATTATTGACACTTCTTAGCCAAGCACATTTTATTTCTCTATGTGTTTAACTCTTTATGCATGTCCTGCAGATTTTTTGTTATATAGATCCTTCATATTTCTTATTAAGTACATCCCTAGTATCTTTGAAAAAGCTTTTTTTTTTTTTTACTGTATCTTACTTTTTTGCTTCTCATATGAACTTGGTATATATATTTTTTCTGGTTCTCATTCAAATTTTGCTCTGAACATGAAGAGTTGTAGAGCAATTATAGTGTTGCAGATAATTTTAATATTCCTATGTTAAGACAATTATGTAAAATTCTAAAATGCTGTAAAAAGCGTTGCATCTGTAAGTATGCAACTATCACATATAGTGAACTCTGTACACACTTGTGTATTCAAATTATGCAGAAAAATAAAGCCATTAAAATGACTTAATTTAATACATAATAATTATGATTCGATTTAATAGAAATGATTTACTACATCACTATTTGTACAACAAATTGCATGGTCCGCTGTTTTTTGTAATCTATGTCTTAATTTTATTGTAACAAATAAAAATAAAAGGACTTTAATTATTCATTCCATTTAGAATCTGTCTTAATGAGAATTCCATTATCATAATTTTTTGTTTCTTAATTGCAGTTGGCATACAATATTTTATTAGTTTCAAGAGTAAAACTGTGATTAGACATTCATATTACTTACAAAGTGATCATCTTGATAAATCTAGTACCCATCTGACATCATTAATGATTATTACAATATTATTGACGATATGCCTTACGTTATATTTTATATCTCAGAAACTATTTTGTAACTAACAATTCTTACTTCTTAATTTCTTCCACTTTTGCTCTCAACTCCAACTCTCCTTACCATCTGGCAAATATCAAAATGTTCTGTTTCTAGGAGTTTCTTTCTGTTCTGCTTATTTATTTATTTATTTATTTATTTATTTATTTTTAAATTCTACATGTAAGTAAAATTATATGGCATTTGTCTTTTCCTGTTTGACCTACTCTAATCAGCACAATATTCTCTAGGTCCATCTATGTTGCTGAAGATAGAAGGATTTCATTCTTTTCTATGGCTAATATTTCATTGTACACATGTACTGCTTCTTCTTTATCCATTTATCCATTGATGGACACCCAGGTATCCTTCATATCTTGACTGTTGTAAGTAATGCTGCAATGAACATATGTATTCACATGTCCCTTAAAATTAGTGTTTTGAGTTTTTCTGGGTAAATACTCAGATGTGGGATAACTGAGTCCTTCTTTGTCTCTTGAAATAGCCTTTGTCTTAAAATCTATTTTGTCTGGTATAAATGTTGTTACCTCACATTTTTTTGTGTTCATTTTAATAAAATATCTTTCTTCATCTTTTCATCTTCAATCTGTGTGCCTTTCAATCTGAAGTGAGTCTCTTATAGGCAGTATATGTAAAGGTCTTGTTTTTCTTGTTCATTCAGCTCCCCTGTCATTGATTGGAACATTTAATCCATTTATATTTAAAGTAATTGTTGATAAATATATAGTTAATACAATTTTGTTAGTCATCTTTTATTATACTCCCCACTTTTTTTTTCTTTTTAAAGCAGCTCTTCCATTTTCTGTAATACTGGTTTAGTGAGGATGAACATCTTTAGATTTTCTTGTCTGGGAAGTTCTTTATTTGTCCTTTGTTTTTAAATGATAATTTTTCTGGGTAAAGCAGTATTGGTTGTAGGTCCTTGCTTTACATCACTTTGAATATTTCATGCCAGTCCCTTTTAGCTTGTAAAGGCTCTGTTGAGAAGTCAGTTGACAGTCTTATGGGAGCTCCCTTATAGGCAACTAATTGCTCTTCTCTTTCTGCTTTTCATATTCTTTTTGTCTTTAACCGTTGGCTTTTGAATTATGATATATCTTAGTGTGGGTCTCTTTGGGTACCTCTTGTTAGAGACTCTCTGAACTTCTTGGAATTTTATATTTATTTCTTTCATCTAGTTAGAAAAGTTTTCTGTCATTATTTATTCAAATAGGTTTTCAATTTCTTGCTCTTTCTTTTCTCCTTCTGAGACCCCTATGATGCAACTGTTGGTACTCTTGATGTTGAGAGGCCCCTTAGACTATCCTTATTTTTCTGTATCTTTTTTTTTCTTATTGCTTTTCTGATTGGGTATCCCCCACTATCTCATTCCTTAAATTACTGATTTGATCCCCCACTACATCAATCTGTCGATTCCCTCTATTGTACTCTTCATCTCAGATATTGTATTCTTCATTTCTGATTAGTACCCTTTTAAGTTTTTCATCTCCAGTTTTTCTTTTCTATCTCTTTGTTAAAAGTTCTCACTGAGTTCGACTATTATTTTCCTAAGTTTATTGAGCATCCTTATAAATAATGTTTTGAACTCTGCATCCGGTAGATTGCTTATCTCCATTTTTAGTTGTATTTTCCCCCCACACCCCCTTGAAGATTTGTTCTGTTTTTTTTTTCAATTGGGACATATTTCTTTGTCTTCTCATCATAGTTGACTTTCTGTATTTGTTTCTCTGTATTAAGTAGAACTGCTATTTTTCCTGGTCTTAGTAGTCTTATGTAGTAGGTGTCTTGTGGGGCCCAGTGGCACAGTCTTTCCTGGTCACCTGACCTGGGTGCTTCGTATGTTTTCTTTGTATGGTTTGTGTGTGTGCTCCTGTTATAGATGAACTTTGATTTCTGTTTGCATGTCAATGGTAGGAACTGACCCTCAGGATGATTATTTGTGAGGACTGGTCATGATTACAATGGAGGAGTTGTTGTGCAGGGCTGATCCTATAGAATAGAATTAGCTTTAGCAGGACTCTTGTATTTGTTTAATCTCCCCTTTAGGTGGGTTTTTCTTGGCTGTGGCCATGATGGTAGTACAGCTCAGACTGAAGCCGGCCACCAAGAATGCACATTAGGGCCTTCTGAAAAGGGCCCTGCCACAGGTAAACTCCAGCTGCAGCATGTGCTCCACCTGTGGCCACCTGGAATGAGCCACCAATTATTCCACAGATGGTCACCACTCATGCTGGGCTCAGATGTGCCTCAAAAGTCCAAGCCACAACCCAAGGCCAACTGCATCTACCACTGAGCTTAGGAATGCTCAACAAAAGGTGTAAGGCATGCTGAGGCCAGATGTTGCTTGTTTAGGTTTGTGAACCTTTGAGAGAAATTTTAGGAAGGTTTGCAGCATGAATTATGACTGGCCATTTGTATTACAAAAATAAAAACTATTTCAAGTAGTTTAGCTGGGTCCACAAGTTGGGACAGGGTCTCAGGAAAGCACCAGTGTGAGAAAAACTGAGTTAGCCAGATTGATGAAGACTTAGATACGTAGGCCACCTGCAGTTGCCTGCTAAGAGGGGAAAGAGTATCAACAAAGAAACAATGACTTTAGTCAGCACTCCTATCCAGGTAAAAGCTGCCGCTCCAGCCCTCACTCTGAAGCCAGACAATGCAGTTTCTCCCTATATGTTTCCAGCACCTTTTTATCTGCTGCTCCAGTGCTGGAGCTCGGTGAAAGTGAGTTTGTCAATGAGTAAGTTAGCACATGGGCTCTTAAGAAGGAATGTCTGTTACTCCAGCATCCCTTCACCTCACTCAGCCACAATCTCTATTGGTTTTTAAAGCCAGAGTTTGTGGGAACTTCTTTTTCTGACACTGAAACCCTTTGCTGGGAAGCCTGATGTGGGGCTGGGGTGCTGAACCCATCTGGAGGGATTTCTGTAGCTAAGATTTCCTTCTAATTTTCAACTGCTACATGCTTGTGTAGGACCAGCCTGTTCCCCTCTCCACTGCCATAATTTCCAAGGTGGCCTCTTCTGTGTGTCCTCAGTTGTAGGACTTCTATTTAGCCAAATTTCAGGTGACTCTAAATGATGGTTGTTATCTAGTTTAGTTGTAATTTAGATGCATTTGTGAGAGGAAGCAAGCACAATATTTACCTACTCTGCCACCTTGACTGGAACTATTTAGTGAGGAATTTTGAAGAAATTTTGAGACAAATGTTTTTATGTCTAGATATGTGTGTGTGTGTGTGTGTGTGTGTGTGTGTGTGTATTTGCCCAAGTTGTTCTGTAAGTATAATTAAATGTAAGCCAAGGACAACCTGAAACAATATATGTTAACACAGTTTTTATACTTACATTACCTCATCTTATTCTCACAGCAATCTATTTTATAGTTAAGAAGCTTTGGTGTAGGTTGAGAAAGTGCCCAAGTTTACAAATACAGCTGCTGCCATGGCTCATGTGCTTCTTGATCGTCTGGCTCGTGCTCTTTTTAATGTATCTCCCAAGAAACTAACAGTTCGTATTTTTTCCAAGTTTCATTAAATTAATCTAAAATCTACTCACTTGCAAAATATCATATTACTCAATCTTTATCATAACTATAAGCAAGGCTTTTGAAAACTTTTAGATTAATAACTTGAAAAAATTTTTAAAAACATGGAAGTATTGGACGTTAAGAAAAATTCTGTCAAGTATTATAGAGAGCTCTACAAAATTTTTACAAAGAATCTGAATTTGTTTTATGTTCTGCCAACTACTGGGGAATGAAAAAGTCTTTATACCTAACACTTTCTACTGAGCTATTGTTATGACTTGAATTGTATAACTGCATGAATTACTTTGACTCCTATGTAGGAGGTGTTCATTAATGAAAAATTACAAAGCGATCCTCAAAAATTATAAGTTACAACTACACAAAATAGTTCAAAATAAGTACAACATATTCAGTGACTGTGATTTGAATACATTTCAATAGAAATCAAAAGTTAATGGCCACTTTAAGAAGATTCTAAGTGGTAACTCTAAATATGTTTGTGTGTGTGTGTGTGTGTGTGTGTGTGTGTGTGTGTTTAAGGTAATCACATTTTTTTCTTTTTTTCACTTTCTCATTCTTTTTTTAAATTTTATTTTATTATTAGTTTCAAGCATGCAGTACATTGGTTAGATATTTATATAGTTTATAAAACAATTCTCTTAATTGCTCTTTCTCTCCTCTGACTCTCCACCTAGACATCACATTAGTGTTAACTGTATTCTCTCTGTGGGCTCCTCTTCCCTGTGCCCAATTATCAACTACTTATTTATACTTTGTTCACCCTTCGCCCCATTCTCCCAGTCCCCCAATCTCCTCCCCACTGGTCATCACCAGATTGTCCTCTATATTTGTAATCTCATTTTCCTACAATTTAAATAAGCAGATTTTTTTAATCATTAGGCTAAAGCAAGAAAAATATACTTGTATAATAAGCATATATTGGCTGAAATAACAAGAAACAAATGTGAAGCCCAGGAATACCTATACCAGAATGTTCCTTTTTAGACACCTAACACTTCAAAAAATCAGTTGAAATTAACCAATTTGTATCTAGTACCTACTATATGTGTGGAAATAAAATTAACATTGTTTTGCTTATTATGTACCCACATCTAGAAGCTGAATTAGTATTAGTAGTAACATTGGTATTTATAAATTTTCACAACTCTTGGTGGTATAATCCTGATTATACATCTAAGAAAACAAGGGCTCTAAGAGGTGAGGAAGCAAAGTTTTATCAAACTTCAAGACTCAGAAATTCCATGTAGTGGGTATTTCAATTCCCAGTTTACAAGTAGTGAACATGATCCCCAGAGAGTGGCTATAACCTGCAAAATCTTATGGAGGTGGTGAATTGTTCGAATATAACTCTAACATTATAACTGGATTTCTTTTATTTTTCAGTGCTTCTCTAACTTAAGCATGTATCAGAACAATCTTGTTAAAACAGAGGCTAGATAGTGTAACAGAGACTGCTGGGCTCCATCTCCAGTTTTTAAATCAGGAAGACTATGGAGGGCCCAAAGGTTTACATTTCTAAAAAATTTCCAGGTGATACTGCTGCCTTTAGTCCAGGGACTACACTTAGATAACTAGTGTGGGTATAGTAGCTAAGGAAAACAAAGAAATCAATTATAGTTTTTTTTTTTTAACAAAGAAATTGAAAGATAAAAGGTATATTGCCAGAAACATAATGGTCAATTATAATATCCATGTGAAAGGCGAAATTGAGCCATAAATGGAATTTTAATGTGTAATAAAGATAACTGTAGTTGAGAGAGAAGGCTATCAATTTTCTTTGACTTTACCGTCACTTTATAAGAAACAGAATAATGTGTTCAGAGAGAGGCTATTTTTATGGCTTTTAAATTACTCTGTTTTGCATTTTGCTTATTTCTAACAATAAAGGTTAATTCTACTGAACTTCTTAAGAAAACCATTTTTTAAATTTATTTTTATTTTATTTCTTATATTTGTTTTTAACCAATCTCATTTTAAGTGGTAGACATAATTTATCTCTCTTAATGGTAGAAGGATCAAGTAAATTGGACTTGAGATGTTTAATTAAGTCAGTTCACAGACAAATGAACTTGATGAGTGGCAGGTTAGCATTGTGTAGTCAATGAGGAGCAACTGCAATTAAAATAAACCTGTAGACATAAGATGAAGATTTTTTTTTCAAGGTCAAGCCACACAACTTATTTGGAAAATAAATAACAGGATATAGACAAAGAATCAATACTAAAACCCTTTACTGACACATAAACAATAGAAAAATAGCTGTGAACTCTATTTTACACCTATTTCCAATTGATTCTGAGGATAAAATTTGGCATGAAAGTATTTTATAAATAAGCGTACATCTGCATCTTATTATTTTCTTTAAATAAACTGAGCTATAGATGAAAAAGATTTTAGTCTCAATACAAGGAGAAATGTGTTTCTTCATTCAATGGTCCAGAATACTAGTAAGTGTTTTGTTTGTTTGTTTGCTATTGTTGTTAAATTAATAAAATACAATCTATCAGTTGGATACTAGAAAAAAATTGTTAAAGAATATACTAAACTGGAGGAAAGAACCAACCAGAAATTGTTTGGGTGCCATGGCAATCAGTCTATGGATTCTATTTTAGACTATTTTTTTAAGTGCATAAAACAAAATTGATAGTTTCAAAAATATTGTAATGAATTACATACCAAATATTAAAAGCTAAATTTATTATATATAATAAACATGTTTCTTTGTGAATGCACTGGTAACAAAATATTATATTTTGAAAAGAAGTTAAAATTAATTTGTTTGACATTTCAGTGTGAAAGTAATTTCTGTTTAGTTTGAATAAGGCCTTCAATCTATGGGGTAATACATATGTCATATTAAATATTCAATCACTTTTATTTTTTACTTATTTTTACTTTGATGGTTAAAAGAACAAAAAAATATCTACTTGCAAAGATATATTATTGAAAATAGAATTAAAGCTTTCATAGCTCTTTAAAATGCAAGGATAGGTTTCTCACAGTGAACACTAGGATTTGACGCTGAGTTAATCTTTAATTGTAAGTTCCTTTATTTTAACCATCAATGAACTCATCATTATCTAGTTTGATATCTTTGATACAGTATATATCAGACAAAAAGATTGTGAAACCATGGATTAACTATAATGCTAGCAGTGAAGAAATACCTTTTGAAAATGTTCTGATGTGGTTCAGGTGTGTGCAGAGTTCTCTTTTCAAATAAATTAACATACAATTTATGTATCTACTTCATTTTGGTAAAGCAGTTCTTCCAGCATTTAAAGTTTGCAAGAATTTCAATTTCTACTCTCCTCTTTCTTGTTGGGAGCTAGCCAAGAAGGCTTGGAATTTTAAAGAAGAATCTGTAATGGTAACTTAAAAAATTGTCTCATTCATATCATAAAATATCTGTGAGCTAAGTCATCCAGTGGATAAAATCCTGTCTTTCAAAGTTAGCCAAAATATTTTTTTTTGAAAAGGTAAAATTTTTGCCCCTGGTTTGAACCATCACTACAAGATCTGTCTTGGAAACTACCGAACTTCCATGTGGCAGGGTATAATCTTTTTCTATTTAAAAAAAATAAAAAAAAAAACTTAGAGATGTGAATCTGATTTTATTGATGACATTTATAGCTATTGACAAAACTTCCTTAAGGCTTATTGAAAAGTCTTTGTTGCCAGTGCATGTCTATAAATAGAAGCAAGGAGCAATGACATAAGAAGATTTTCTTCTTTCACTAAAGTAGCAAAAATAGATGCATTTTAATCATTGTAGGAGATCAATTTGTGCAAAGAGTATGATGTTTTTAGTTCCAGTCAAATATTTGTTTGACAAAACAACTTTTAACTATTTTCAATATCAACAGCTTTTGCAGTATTCAAATGGGATGTATAAAATAATATATTTTTTTTAAGTGCCAGTAAGCACACCATGAGCAAAAATAATTTCTTGGCTACATTAAGACATGTCAGCTTGATTGAATAACATAGTTAAAGGAAATGTTGAAGTTGATCATTACTAAGTGATCTACTTAAAGAAAATATCACAACATTTGAGTAAGAAATCACATCTATTTTTTTCTTTTTAAATTCATTATTATTGTTATTATTATTTTTTTACATTTTTTGTTATAATGACACTGGTTTACAAAATCTAGTAAGTTTCAGGCTTACAATTTAACAGTAAAGCCGTACTGTTGAGATTATATATATATATATATATATATATATATATATATATATATATATATATATATATATATATATATATATATATATATATATATATATACACACACACATATATTCTGTGTTCACTACCCATACTTAAATCTCTTTCTGTCTCCATATATTTGAACATATATACCCCATTTACCTTCCTACTTCCCATTTCCCCTTACCCTCTGATAACCACTAGTCTATTGTCCATGTCCATGAGTCTCTGTTTGTCCTGTTTCTTTGTTGCTTTTAGGTTTATTTACCACATATAAGTGATGTCATATGGTTTTCAACTTTTTCTGTCTGGCTTATTTCACTTAGCATGATTATCTCAAGGTCCATCCATGTTGTCGCAAATGGCACTATTTCATCTCTTCTCATGGCTGAGTAATAGTCCATTGCATATATGTACCACAGCTGCTTTAGCCAGTCATCTATCATCGGATACTTTGGTTGCTTCTATGTCCTAGCCACAGTGAATAATGCTGCTATCAACATTGGTGTGTAAATATCCTTTCAGATATGGATATGAGTTTTAAAACTATGGATTAAATACCCAGCAGAAGGAATGTTGACTCATAGTTGTTTGAAGAATCTCTATACTGTTTTTCATAATGGCTGTACCAATTTGCAGTTCCACCAGTAGTGTATGAGGGTTCCTTTTTCTCTATATCCTAACATTTGTTATTACTTGTCCTGTTGATTATAGCTATTTTAACAGGTGTGAGATGGTATCTCATCATGGTTTTAATTTGCATTCCCCTAATAGCTAGGGATGATGAGCATCTTTTCATATGTTTGTTGGCCCTTTGTATGTCCTCTTGAGAGAAATGTTTGTTCAGAACCTCTACCCATTTTTTTTTAAATTGGAATGTTTGCTTTTTTGTTATTGAGTTGAAGAGTTCTTTAGATATTTTACATAGTAGGCCATTATTGGAGGCCTTACTCGCAAATATATTTTCTCATTCAGAAGGTTGTCTCTTAATCTTGTTGATGAATTCTTTAACTGTTCAGAAGCTTTTTAATATGATGTAGCCTTGTTTTATGCATTTATTTTTGCTTTTACTTCCTTTGCCTTTGAGGTCAAATTCATAAAATCTTCTTTAAGTCCAAGATCATTGAGTTTAGTTCCTATGTTTTCTTCTATGCAATTTATTGTTTCAGGTCTTATGTTCAGGTCCTTAATCCATATTGATTTGTTTTGGTGTGTGGGGATAGACAATTGTCTGGTTTCATTATTTTATAGGTAACTTTACAGTTTTCCCAGCACCATTTATTGAAAAAACTTTCTTTTATCTACTCTATATTTTTGACTCTTTTGTCAAAAATTATTTGCCCATATAAACATAGGTTTACTACTGGACACTCAATTCTGTTCCACTGCTCTGTGTTTCTGTTTTTCTTACAGTGCTATACCATTTTGATTACTGTCACTTTGTAGTATAGTTTGAATTCAGGCAGAGTAGTGCCTCCAGCTTTGTTCTTTTTTCTCAGGATGGCTTTGATGATTTGGGATCTTTTGTGCTTCCATACAAATCTGATGATTTTTTGTCTATTTCATTTAAAAATGCCTATGGGATTTTGATGGAGATTTCTTT
Organism: Macroglossus sobrinus; assembly: GCA_004027375.1. Taxonomy (NCBI): domain Eukaryota; kingdom Metazoa; phylum Chordata; class Mammalia; order Chiroptera; family Pteropodidae; genus Macroglossus; species Macroglossus sobrinus. The sequence goes on from PVKZ01002045.1 coordinate 129,338, forward strand.
AAATCTGTATAACGCTGTAGATAATATGGTCATTTTAACTATGTTGATTCTTCTTATCTGAGAACATAAAATATCATTTTATTTCTTTCATATTTATTGAGACTATCTCTGTGTCCAATATGTGGTCAATCCTTGAGAATATGCCATATGCATCAGAGAAGAATGTATAAGCAAATATTTTGAGATCAAAGGAGGTATAAATGACATTTATGCCCATCTGGTCTAATGTGTCATTTAAGGATATTATTCCCTTATTGATTTTCTATTTGGATGATCTTTCAATATCCGACAGTGGGGTATATAGTTCCACTACTATAATAGTGTATTGTTCTATTCTTTCCTTTAGTTTTGTTGGTAATTGCTTTATATATTTCTGGGCTCCCTAATTGGCAAGGAAATTGAAACCTTCAAAAAGAACAGAATATATCTTTTATAGATTACACACACACACACACACACACACACACACACACACACACACTACAAGAGCTGAAAAATGAAATAGCAAGCTTTGGAAATAGAGTCAAACAAATGGAGGAAAGGATCAATGATATCGAAGACAGAAATCTAGAAATAAATCAGAAGTAAGAAGAAAGAAAACAGAGAATGAAAAATAATGAAAGAGAAATACAAGAATTAGCTGATACCATCAGGAAAGAATAATGGGCATTATCAAAGGCTTGGAAAAGGAGCACAGACTAGAAATCATTTTCAGATAAATAGTTGATGAGAATTTTCCAAATCAAAGGAATGAGCTGGAACTTGGTATTCAAGGAGTCAATAGAACATCTTATTATCTTAACACACAACAAAAGTATTTGCCAAGACACATTGTATTAAAATTTTTAAAAATCAATGACCAAAATATAATTCTCAGGGCAGCCAGGGAGAAAAAGCAAGTAAATTATAATGGAAAACACATTAGATTATCATAGGACTTCTCAGTACAACTTACAAACCGGAAAGAAATGGAATAAAATATTCAAATAATTAAGAGAAAGGAATTACCAGCCTAAAATAATGTATCCAGCTAAGCTCTCCTTTAGATATGAAGTAGAAATAAAGATCTTTCCAGACATACAAAAATTGAGGGAATTCTCCACTGCGAGACCTGCATTAAAGGAAATATTGAAAGGGGTCAGCTCAACAAAAACAAAATAACAACAACAACAAAATACATAATTAGGAGTAAAGTGACTAGCAGGCAGATAGAAGCAGAGAACTGTAATCCTTACTAAGAACAGGGCATTATAAGATTAAACAATAAGAAGAGATTTGCTATCACAAGATAGTAATGAATGTTCAGCATACATAGGGACTAATTGAGACAATAATGACAATAAAGAGGAGGATTCAAAGATTCAAATTTGAAAGGTGGAATGGAAATAAAGCATTCACAGAAGAAAATGGATGAATGTGCGTGTGTGTGTGTGTGTGTGTGTGTGTATACTATTGTTTGCATATTCAGAATTGTAACCACAAGCCAAAGATTCAGAACTGAAGTATATAACATAAAACAAGAAGAACCAGAAGGAAAATTTACAATACCAAACCAAAATAAATAAACTAGAAATACAAGGACAAGGAAGCAAGCTACCAGAAAGCAAAGGACAAAAGGGCTATAAGAAGACCTCATATTTTGATAAGCACCCTAAATGTAAATAGACTGAATTCAGCAATAAAAAGGCACAGAGTTGCAGAATGGATCAGAAAACAAAACCCAACCATATGCTACCTCCAGGAGGCACATCTCAGTTCGAAAGACAAATATAGACTCAAAGTGAAAGGGCGGAAAATGATATTTCAAGCAAATTGCATTCAGAGAAAAGCAGGAATAGTGGTACTATCAGATGGAACAGACTTTGAAGTAGAAAAAAAGTAAAGAAATATACTGAGGGATACTTCATAATGATAAAAGAATCATTCACAAAGGAGACATAACACTTATTAATAAGTATACACCCAGAGAGCTCCAAAAGATATAAAACAATTAATAACAGATATAGAGAAACAGACCAATATACTATCTTAATAGAAGAACTAAAATACACCACTTTCAGCTATGTACAGATCATTCAACTAGAAAAACAATAAGGAAATAACATCTTTAAATGACAAATTAGACCAACTGGACATAATTGACATTTACAGAGCCTTTGTTCCCCAAGACACTGCTTATACATTCTTTTCTAGTGCACATAGACATTTTCAAAGATTGATCATATACTGGGACACAGAGATAGCCTCAACAAATATAAGAGGGTTGAAATCATACTAACCATATTCTATGATCAAAATGCTTTGAAACTAAGGATCAACTGCAAAAGGAAATCAGGAAAAACCACAGATACATGGAGATTAAAGAACATGCTACTGAAGAAAAACTGGGTCAGAGTAAAAATAAAAAGAGAGATCAAGAGATAATTAGAAACAAATGATAATAATAGTACAACATATCAAAACTTTTGGGACACAGCAAAAATAAACGTAAGAGAAAAATTTATATCATTACAGGTCTATCTCCAAAAACAAGAATGAGCACAAATAAACAACATAATGTTTCATCTTAAAAAAAAAAAACTAGAAAAGGAAGAAGAAATAAAGCTTAAAGTCAGAAAAAGAAAAGAAATAAGTAAATTAGAGCAGAAATAGATGAAATAGAAAACAAAAAATATATAGTAAAATTAAATGCAACAAAGAGCTGATTCTTTGAGAAGGTTAATAAAATTGACAAACTATTGGCTAGATTCCTTAAAGAAAAAAGAGAAAAGATGCAAATAAAAAAAATCAGGGATAAAAAAGGTGAAATTATGATGGACAATGTAGAAATACAAAGGATCATAAAAAAATACAATAAAAAATTAGGTACAAGGCAAGGCTGTCCACTATAACCTCTATCATTCCGTATAACATTGGAGGTCCTAGCAAGTGCAATCAGGCAAGAGAAAGATGTAAATGGCATCCAAATAGAAAAAAAATCTAAATGTCACTATTTGCAGATGACAAGATTATCTATATAGGAAACCCTAAAGACTCCACACAAACACTACCAGAAACAATAAGCTAATACAGTAAATTTTCTGGATACAAAATCAGTGTTCAAAAATCCATAGCATTCCTACACTCTAATAATGAAGTGCCAGAAAAAGAAGTGAAAAAATAATTTCTTCTTGCAATTGCAACACAAAGAATAAAATACTTGGAAATAAACCTAAAGAAACACACGAATGACCTATATAATGAAAACTATAAGACCCTATTAAATAAATCAAAGAAGATACAAAGAAATGGAAAGATGTTCTGTGTTCTTGGATTGGAAGAATAAATGTTAAAATGACATCATTACCTAAAGAAGTATACAGATTTAGTAGAATTCCCATAAAAATCCCATCAGCATTTGTTTAAAGGAATAGAATAAAAAATCATCAGATTCATATAGAAGCACAAAAGACCCCAAATTGCCAAAGCCATCCTTAGAAAATAAAATGAGGCTGGAGGTGTCACTCTGCCAGGCTCCAAATTATAATAGAAATTGACAGTAATCAAAACAAAATGATATTGGCAGAAAAACATACACGCATACAATTGAAACAGAATCAAAATTCTAGAAGTAATCCCATAATTATATGGGTAAAATATTTTTGACAAAGAAGCCAAACACATACAGTGGATAAAGAAAAGCCTCTTCAATATATAATTCTAGGAAAACTGGAAAGCACCTGAAAAAGAATGAAACCAAACTATTGTCTATCACCACACACCAAAATTACCTCAAAATGGATTAAGAACCTGAACATAAGACCTGAAACACTTAAAAGCATAGGAGGAAACATAGGAACTCAACTCAAGGATCTTGGAATTAAAGAAGATTTTATGAATTTGACCTCAAAGGCAAGAGAAATACAAGAAAAAATAAATGAATGGACTACATCGAACTAAAAAGTTTCTGCTCAGCAAAAGTAACCTTCAACAAGAAGAAACCCTCTGAATGGGAAAATATATTTGCAAGGAACACCTGCAGTAAGGCTCTAATATCCAAAATATAGAAGAACGGACACAACTCAAAACAACAACAATAACAACAACAACAACAAACAAACAAATGATCTAATTTAAAAAATGAGCAGAGGAGCTAAACAAACACTTTTTCCTAGAGGACATACAGATGGCTAACAAATTTATGAAAAGATGCTCAACATCACTAGCTATTAGGGAAAAGCAAATCAAAACCACAATGATATACCATCTCATACCTGTTAGAATAGTTATAATCAATAGGACACGTAATAGCAGAAGAATACAGAGAAAAAGGAACCATCATAAACTGCTGGTGGGACTAGAAATTGGTACAGCCACTATGGAAAACAGTATGGAAGTTCCTCATAAAACTGAAAATTGATCTACCATATGAGCCAGCAATCTCTCTACTGAGTATTTATCCCCAAAACTTTAAGACCCATATCTGAAAAGATAGTTACACACCGATGTTCATAGCAGTATTATTCATAGTAATCAGGAAATAGACGCAATCGACGTGTTCTACAATAGATGATTGGATAAAGAAGCAGTGGTATATATATACAGGAATAGTAGTAAGCCATAAAAAGGGATGAAATATTACCATTTGTAACAACATAGATGGGCCTCGAGATAATAATACTAAGCGAAATAAACCAGACTGAAAAAGTTGAAAATTAAATGATATCACATATATGTGGGATATACACTTAAAGGTAACAAATGATCAGGACAAACAGAGACTCACGGACATGGACAATATACTAGTGGTTAGCAGGGGTAAGTGGAAGGAGGAGGTAGTCAAGGAATAAATTTAATTAAAATAATTTCTTCAATTAAAATAAATAAATAGTAAATAAACAAAAACTACCAATAAGTAAAAGTCCAGGACCAGATGGATTGACCAGTGAATTCTACCAAACATGCAAAGAAGATTTAATACCTATTCTACTCAAACTCTTCCAAAAAATCAAAGAGGAGGCAATTCTTCACAACTCATTTTATTGGGCCAATATTACCCTGATACCAAAACCTGGTAAAGATAACACACAGAAAAGAGTTCTACAGACCAATATCACTCATGAACACACATACAAAAACCCTAAATAAGATACTGGAGAACCAAATACAGCAACATATTAAAATAATCATACACCATGATCTAGGGCACTTCATCCCATAGGTACAGGGATGGTTGAACATACACAAATGAATAAATATGATACACCACATAAACAAATTAAAAAATAAGAATCATATGATCTTATCAATAGATGCATAAAATGTCTTCTGCAAGATACAACATCCATTTATGATCAAACCACCTAACAAAATCAGTATAGAAGGAAAAGTACCTTAACGTAATAAAGGCCATCTATGACAGACCCTCAGCCTATGTTATACCAAATGGTAAAAAAAAAAAAAAAAAAAAAACTAAAAACCTTCCCTCAAAGATTGGGAACAAGGTAAGGCTGTCCACTATCACCACTTTTATTCACTATAACATTGGAGGTCCTACTGAGTGCATTCAGACAAGATATAAAAGACATCCAAATAGGAAATGAAGAAGTCAATATGTCAGTATTGGCAGATAACATGATTCTCTATATAGAAAACCCTGAAGACTCCACAAAAACACTACTGGAAACAATAAGCAAATACAATTAATTTTCTGGATACAAAATTAATGTTAAAAAATCCATAGCATTCCTATACTCTAATAAAAAATTTTTAAAAAAAAATGGAGAAAATAATTATTTTTGCAATTGCAGCAAAAATAATAAAATACCTACGAACAAATTTAATGAAATATGTGAAGGACCTAATAATGAAAACTACAAGACTCTCAAAAAACTAAGTTTCTCAAAAACTTAATTTCTTAAAAAGCTAAGAATTAATCTACCATATAATCTATCGATCCCTCTACCAGGTATTTATCCTAAAGACTTAAAAACCCATATCAGAAAAGATATTTTCATGCCGATGTTCATAGCAGCATTATTCACAGTGACCAGAACATGGAACCAACCAAAGTGTCCTACGGTAGGTGATTGGATAAAGAAGCAGTGGTACATACATACCATGACATATTACTCAGCCATAAAAAGAGATTAAATACTGCCATTTGTAACCACATGGATGGACCTTGAGATAATCATGCTAAGCAAAATATGCCAGACAGAAAAGGTTGAAAATCACATGATATTACTTATATGGGGGATATAACCCTAAAAGCAACAAATGAGCAGGACAAACAAACAGATTCATGAACATGGACTATATATTAGTGGTTACCAGAGGGTAAGGGGTTGAGTGAGGAGGAGGTAGATGGGGTAAGGGGGTCAAATATGTGTGACAGAGAGAAATCTAACTATGGGAGGTGAACACAGTGTAAATATATATATGCCTTGTTGTCGAAGTGTGCAGCTGAAACTTATTGAATTTTATTAACTAATGTTTCCATAATTAATTAATTAATTAGTTAATTAATTAATTAAAAAATAAGTTTACTGAGTTTTGGTCATGATGATGAAGTATAAAAGCTGTGCTTGCCTCCTCCAATGTCCATATTGACATTACAACTAAAATACAGAACAAAGAACCTTGAGAACTATCCAAAGACTAGATAAACAGAAGTCCTGTATCCAAGGATATGAAAAAAAAAACACCTTGAGACTGGTAGGAGGGGCAGAGATGCAATGTGGCTGGCCAACACCCACATATAATGGTTAATAATTGGGAGCCATGTCTCAGATGCAAAGTTTCCCCCTGAACAGTGAGATGTTATGGCTCCAAAATAGACTAATCATTTTGGAACACCAGTGCTGTGAAGAACAGCCCCACAACATCTGCCTGTGAAAATCAGCCAGGATTTCATCTATTCTGTGAGATGAAAGGTGACCTGAAACCCAGAGGTCCATTTAAAGGGTTTGTACACAGTCTCTCACTCTAAGGCACTGAACCTTAACTCCGACAGAGGGACAGCAGCTGGGGAGGTACCAAAGACATACAGAAAGATACAGTTGTTTGGTTTAAGGCGAGAGATGAAGAAAAGGCTCAGCTGTTCCTATGTTAAGCCCTCCCTGCACACGGTTAAACCCAAATTTTCACTGGCCTGGTGAGCCCTTATCACTTCACTCTGGTGACTCCCTGGGATTCTGCCCCAGCCAATTTGCATACAACCAGAGGCTGTTTTGTGGCTGTCAGGAAGCCATTGTTGGCCTGTGCTTTTGTTTTTCTTGAACAACTCTCAGTGGCCCAAGAGCCCCAAGCAGGCAGCAGCTGACCTTAGATAGAGTCTGAGACTTTTGTGGAGCAGCTCCAGGACCAACATTTATACCAAATCAGAATCTGCTTTAACCAAATGAATACCACTCACCCTGCACTGGTGACTGGCTGAGATCCTGACCCATTTAAATCACACAATGCTGGAGGCTGTTTTGACAACTTGAAGGCAAACTAAATCAGACCATGTTATAGTTTTTCTTGGACAGTTTAAGGGTTCTGCAATCTGAAGTCAGGTGGCAGCTGACCTCAGTATGCACCAAACTTTTTGCAGTGTTCCCAGACTCGGAACTGGTGTCAAATCTGAACCTTCATTAACACATTATATACCACTCATGCCATGCTGGTGACTCTTGAAACACTGCCCCACCCAGCTCCTGTACCACTCGAGGCTCTTTCAGTGAATAGAACTTATGGACCATCAGAAGACAGTGGTAGGCTTTGGGATACCCTGGACCTTTTGCTGAGCTTCCCAAACCTGGTACTAATAATGACTGGCCTTGATTTGCAGCATGTCATCTCTCATGCAACTCCATGTCTAACACAGGAAGAAACAGATCATTCTATAGCTTCTACCAGATAGCCACAAACTATTTACAGGTAGCAGCTGAACTTGGACTGCACAGTGGTCCTTCCAAGATGCCCCAGAACAAGCACACATGGTGGCTATCTTCAAACAATAATAAAACAATACCTTATATTTCCAAAAGTAGCAAACTAAAAGGATGGTCTTGGCAAGCTATGAGCACAATGGGGCAAATTCCACTTTATGAGGTCAACCCATGCAAAGAGCTTGTATGCTACAGCCATGGCCAGTATTCACAGGGAGTAAGCCTGAGAGTAAATCCCACACTGAAGTGCCAACAGCAATCATGGCTCAACTACAAGAGGAAGGCACACAAAAACCAAATAATAAACAATCCTGGAGCATCTGAATTGGGTGATCAGGGAGATTATGGCATTCTACCCCATAAGACTACGTAAGGCTATTCTGCTTAGACTGTGAGATGTAGTAGATTCATCTGCAACATACAAACATACATAGAAAGGCAGCTAAAATTAAGAAACAAATAAAATATTCCAAGTGGAAAAAGAAAAAAAGAAAGAAAGGAAGAAAGAAAGAAAGAAAGAAAGAAAGAAAGAAAGAAAGAAAGAAAGAAAGAAAGAAAAAAAGAAAGAACTATAGAAAAGAAACTAAACAAAATGGAGGTAGGTAATCTGCGAGATACAGAGTTCAAAACAATGGTTATGTGGATTCTTAAGAATCATACTGAGAATTTTTACAAAGAGATAACAGGCATGCAAAGAGAATAGAAATGTAAAAGAATGAAATAGTCAGAAATAAAAATATACAATAACAAATATAGACTAGAGTAGGAAAAAGCAACAGCAGATTCATGAAGCAGAAGATCCAATCATCAATTTAAAAGACAAGGTATAAAGATTGGCATTTTAGATATAAGTTGATAGGAGGAAAATAATAAAAATGAGAATGGAAATAAAAAAATGGAGTCTAAAAATCAATACAAAACATTAATGAATCTAAGAGCTAGTTCTTTAAAAAGATAAATAAAATTGATAAGCCTTTTATCAGAATCATCAAGAAAAAAAGAGGAAAAACCCAAATAAATAAAATCAGAAATAAAAGCAAAATGACAACTGACACAACAGAAATTAAAAAAAAAAGATTACAAGAAAGAACTACAAGCAACAGCAACAAATTATACAATCTAAAAGAAATAGATACATTTCTTGAAACATACAATTTTTAAGACTGATTCAAAAAGAAATAAGAAATCTGAACAGAATGATTACTACTAATAAAATTGAATTGGTAATCAAAAAACTGTCCACAAACAAAACCCCTAGACTAGATAGTTTTACAGATGAATTTTACCAAGTATTCAAAGAACTAACCTCTATCTTTCTCAAATTATTCTAAAAAAATCAAGAGGAGGGAAGAGTCTAAACTTATGAGGTCACCATTACACTAATTCCAAAAGTACATAGTCATTGCCAAAAAAGAAAGAGAAAATTATAGATCAATATATCTGCTGAACACAAATGCCAAAGTACTCAAGAAAATATTAGCAAACCAAATTCAGAAATATGTTTTAAAGAACATACAACCTTATAAAGTAGAATGTATTCCTTGGATGCAAGTTTGCTTCGATATCTGCAAATCAGTTAATGTGATACATCACATGAACAAAATAAAGACGCAGAAAAAGCATTTGACCTAATCCAGCATTCATTTTTGATAAAAAAAAAACTCTCAGCAAAGTGAGAATATAGGGAACATACCTCAACATAATATATAGCAGATAGGAGAAATCTACAGTTAACATCACACTCAATGGGGAAAGGTCAAAAGCATTTTTCTTAAGATTAGGAACAAGACAAAAATGCTCACTTTCACCACTTTAATTCAAGACAGTATTGAAAGTTCTAGCCACAGAAGTCAGAGAAGACAAAGAAATAAAAGATTTCTAAATTAGAAAGAAAAAAGTGAAACTGTCATTATTTGCAGATGACATGATATTGTATATAAAGGGTCCCAAAGAGTCCACTCAATTGCTCTTAGAACTGAGTAATAAATTCAGTAAAGTAGCAAGATACTATATTTATATTTAAAAATCAACTGTACTTCTGTATACCAGTAAAAATTATCACTAAGAGAAATTTTTAAAAATCTCTTTTGCAATTGTATCAAAAAAACTAAATACGGAGGTTTGGTCAAAATAGAAGGTAGACACTGAGCTTGCCTCTGCTCATGACCACATGAAAGTTATAAAGCACTACAGAAAACCATCATTGAAACTTGCCTAAGGTCTGGCTGAACAAAAGTCCTACCACTAGAGACATAGATAAGAGGCCACCTTTAGACTGCTAGGAGGAGTAAAGTGAAATAGGCCAGTCGCAAAAACATGTAGTGGTCAAGAATCTGGAGTGTTATCTTGGCTGCAGAGCTCCCCTAGGAGGAGCAAAAGAGTCCTGCCTCCACAATGGGCTTCTCAGCTGAGAATTTCAGTAATGAGAAGAGAAAGACCCACAACCTCCGGCTATGAAAGTCAGCAGAGATTGTGTCTGAGTGAGACAGAGGGCTGAAGAAGTCACGGATGTTCTTCTTAGGGCCTACACATGGATTTATTTACTGACAGACTCACTCAGTCTAAGCTCCAACACTAGAGCAGCTGCTCAAAGAGTGCCAAGAACACCTCAGGAGGAATGGAGTTGTCTGGATTTACAGCAAGTGCTGGAAGGGGTATCTTTCTCCTGGAGAGAAGTGTTGACAGTATCCATTGTTTCTTTGTTGAGACCCCTCTTCCAGTGTGCAAACATAAGCATCCACCATATTTGAATCTCCATCAACATGGTTAACACAGGTTTCTCTGCTCAGGTGATGCCCTGAGGCCATGCCTCTTCCAACTTCTACCAGTTGCTACCAAGCTGCTACCAGTAGTTTACCCCATATATTTGGCCTTTCTTGACTCATGCTGCAGACTTTCCTAAAACCTCTTAAAGTCTCAAAAAAAACAAAGAAGCATCATCTGGCCTCCACATGCCCCATACCTCTTGTTGTGTATCCCCAAGCCTGGCATTACAGCAGCCAGCATTGGTTTCTGGCTTGGCCTTTCAGGGCACCTATAAGCTCAAAAAAGGTAGTTGCCATCTGCAAATTTTTTGGTGACTCTTACCAGTTAGTCCCAGAATTTTACAGTCAGTGGTTGATCTTGGACTTCAGCTGGGCTCCTTCCAAGAGGCCCATGGGCTGGCATACCTGGTAGCCTTTTTCAAACAGTACTGGATTCAGAGCACCACCCAAGTTAGCATCTGAGAAAGATACGACCAAAAGGTAGACTGAGCAGAGACCTGCTTTGTAGGTTTGGCCCATCACTGGCCAAAACTTACAACCAGTCAGCTCAAAGGAAAATTCCTCCCACTGATATGCAAATAACAATCAAGAATCAACTACAAAAAGAAGGGCACACACACCACACACAAGGGACAATTCTTGACCACCTGCCTCAGGTGACTAGGGAAGACTGTGCCACTAAGACCCACAGGACACCTACTACATAGAGCCACTCTACTAAGATTGGGAGACATAGTAGCCCTACATAATACATCAAAACAAACACAGGGGCCAGAAAATCAGGAGACAAAGAAATATGACTCACATAAAAGAACAGAACAAAGTTCCAAATAAAGAACTAAATAAAATGGAGACAAGCACTCTACCAGATGAGACTTCGAAATACTGGTTATAAGAATGCTCAATGACCAACCAATCACTACCAATAAAATCAAATCAGTAATCAAAAACCTCACCAAAACAAATGTCTTGGACATTTGTTTTTATAGGCAAATGTTACTAAACATCTCAAGAAGAATTAACACCTATTCTTCTCAAACTATTCCAAAAAATTCAAGAAAAGAGAAGGCTCCCTAACTCCTTTTATGAGGTCATTATTACCTTGATTCCAATACCAGGCAAAGAAATTTTTTAAAAAGCAACTATAGGCCAATATCTTACAAGCAGTAATACAACAAACCTCAACAAAATATTAGCAAATCAAATTCAGTAATACGTTAAAAATATCATACACCATGATCAAGTTGGATTTATTTCTGAGATGCAAGACAGGTACAATATCTGCAAATCAATTAATATGATATACCACACTAACAAATTGAATGATAAAAACGATATTATCATATCAATAGATGCAAAAACAGTGTTCGACAAAATCCAGCATCCATTTATAATATAAACTCTTAAGAGAGTAGGAATAGAGGAAACATACCTCAACATAATAAAGGGCACATATGACAAACCTACAGCTAACATCATACTTAATGGGGAAAAACTAAAAGTGTTTTCTTAAGATCAGGAACAAGATAAGAATGCCCACTTTCACCAATCCTCTTCAAAACTGTATTGGAAGTCTTAGCTGCAGCAATAAGACAAGAAAGATAAATAAAAGGTATCCAAATTGGAAAGGAAGAAGTAAAACTTGTTATTTGCCAATGACATGATACTATATAGAGAGAACCCTAAAAATTCCACCAAAAAAATGCTAACTGATCAATGAATTTAGTAAAGTAGCAGGATACAAAATTAATATTTAGAAGTCAGTGCCATTCTTATACAACAATAAACCTTTGGAAAGAGAAATTAAGAAAACAATCCTATTTAGTATTTCATTGATTACAATAAAATACCTTGGAATCAAGTTAACAGAGGAGGTAAATGATTTGTTCTCAGAAAATTATAAGTCATTGAAAAAAAATGAGAAAGATGAAAACAAATGGACACATAAACCATGCCCTTAGTAGGAAGCATCAACACCATTAAAATGGCCGTACTACCCAAAGCAATCTATAGATTTAATTAAATCTACATCAAAATACCAATGGCATTTTTCAGAGAGCTAAAGCAAGTAATACTAAAATGTATATGGAACTATAAAAAAGACCTCAAATAGCCACAACGATCTTTAGAAAAAAGAACAAAGTTGGAGATATTACACTACCTGACATCAAACTATACTAAAAGTCTACAGTAATCAAAACAGTCCGGTACTGGCATAAAAACAGATACATTGATCAATGGTACATAATAGAGAGCCCAGAAATAAATTCATACCTATATGTTCACTTAATATATGACAAAAGAGGTAAGATTATACAGTGGGGTAAAGACAGTCTCTTCAATAAATGCTGCTGTGATAATTGGACAGATACATGCAAGAAAAAAAAAAAGAAACTGGACCACTTTCTTACACCATATAGAAGAATATAGACTCACAATATATTAATGACTTAAATGTAAGGCCCGCAATCATAAAACTTCTAGAAGAAAACATAGGCAGTAAACTCTCTGATATTGATAACAGTACATTATTTTTGGATATATCTCCTTGGGCAAGGGAAACAAACGAAAAAATAAACAAATGGGACTAAGTCAAACTAAAAAAAAAGAAGCACAGGAAAGGAAACGATCAACAAAACAGAAAGATAACTGACTGAATGGGGGAAGATATTCACTAATGATACATTTGATAAGAGGTTCATATCCAAAATGTGTAAAAAACCCATGCAACTTAACAACAAAAAAACAAACAATTCAATTAAAAAATAGGCAGAAGACCTGAACATACATTTCTCCAAAGAGGTAATACAGATGGCAAATAGACATATGAAAAGATGCTCAAGGTCACTAATCATCAGAGAAATGCAAATTAAAACCATAATGAGATATCACCTCACACCTGTCATAATGGCTATCATCAATAAATCAAAGAACAACAAGAGGTGGTGAGGATGTTAAGAAAATTATCTTATGGTGTTGGTGGGATTGCAAATTGTTATAGCCACAATAGAAAAGAGTCTGGAGGTTTCTCAAAAAATTAAAAATTGATATACCATTCGACCCAACAATTGCATGTTTGATATTTATCCAAAGAAAACCAAAACAATAATTCGTAAAGATCTGTGCACCCCTATGCTCATGGCAACACAATTTACGGTAGCCAGAACATGCTAAATGCCTAGCAACAGATGATTGGATAAGAAGTTATGGTTCATATATACAATAGAATATTATTCAGTCATTAAAAAATGTAACCCTACCATTTGCAGTAATTTATATGCAGAATCTAAGGAACAAAAAGGACAAGCTAATCAAAAACAGACTTACAAATATAGAGGACAATCTGGTGACAGCCACAGAGAAGGGATGTTGGGAGTCTGGGAGAAAAGAGAGAAGGGTTAAAGAAGTACAAGTTTGTAGTTGTTTGATGGTCATGGGGATGGGGTGCATGGCATAGGAAATGCAGTTAGTATTAATGTAATGGCTATGTGAAGAGCCAGAGGAGAGGAATAGTAATTAGGAGGATAATTTTATAAACTATATAAATGTCTAACCAATATACTGTATACTTGAAACTAATAATAAAATATTTTTTAAAAAAGAATGCTCAATAACATTAGAAAAAGAGAATATTAACTCAGTGAGAACTTTAACAAATAGATAGAAAACAAAAATGGAGATGAAAAACTAAAAAGGGTACCAATCAGAAATGAAGAATACATTATCTGAGATGAAGAGCACATTAGAGGTAATCAACAGATTGGTGTAGTGGAGGGGTTTTTTAAAGAATGAGGTAGTGGAAGACAGCCGATTTAAGAAATGAGGTAGTGGAGGACACCCAATCAGAATATAATAAGAAAAAAATGATACAGAAAAATGAAGATAGTTTAAGGGGCCTCTCGACAACATCAAGAGTACCAACAGTTGAATCATAGGAGTCCCAGAAAGAGAAGAGAAAGAGCAAGAAATTGAAAACCTATATGAAAAAAGAATTATGGAAAACTTTCCTAACCTAATGAAGAAAATAAATTACAACCCCAGGAAGCTCAAATTGTCTCAAACTAGAGGAATCCAAAGAGGCCCACACCAAGACACATCATAATTAAAATGCTAAAATTTAAATACAAAAAGAGAATCTGAAAAGCAGCAAAAGAAAAGCAATTATTTACCTGCAAGATATCTACCATAAGATTGTCAGCTGAATTCTCAACAAAGCCTTTGCAGGCCAAGAAAGACTAGCATGAAATATTCAAAGTGATGAAAAGAAAGGAAGTACAACCAAGATTACTCTATCTACCAAAGCAATCATTTAGAATCAAAAGACAGACCAAGAGCTTTACATAAAAGAGAAAGTTACAGGAGTTCATCTCCACCAAGCCAATATTAAAGAAAAAGTTGGAGGGACTTTAAAAAAAAAAATATATATATATATATATATATATATATATATATATATATATATATATATATATATATCAAAATATGAATAATAAAATGGCAATAACTACATATCTATCACCAAGTATTTGAAATGAAAAATATTAAATGCTCCAATCAAAAGATAGGCTGTCTGAATGGATAAAAACAAAACAGGAGACTCACTTAAGATCAAAAGACACACACGGACTGAAGTAAAGGAATGGTAAAATATATTTTATGAAAATAGAATTTTAAAATCTGTGATAGAAATATTTACACCAAACAAAACCAATTTTAAAACAAAGACTATATCAAGAGGCAAGAAAAACCCACTAATGCCACATCTTTATATTTATCTGAAGAAAGTCAAAATACTACTTTTTTTTTTTCCTTGTTAGGCAAGTCAATCCTTGGTAGACCTCACAGATTGCAAGGACCTTGCCAGCTTACAATCACTTATTTATTTTTTTTATGCCTACAGCATCTGGTCTTTCTAGGTGTTCTGCTATCCAGGTTTGTTCTGGTTAGTATGGCCATAGACCAAAACATTACTTTGAAGGAACACGTACACCAATATATTAATTGCAACAAAATTTACAATGACCAAAATATAGAGAAAACCTGTGTGTTCATCAATGGATGAATGCATAAAAAAGAGGTGGTACATATATACAATAGAATATTATTCAGCAATAAATAAACAAACAAACAAACAAATAAATAAATAAATAAAATCTATACATCTGCAACAACATGGATAAACATAGAGGGTATTGTGCTGAGTGAAGTAGGTCAAAGACAAATGTAATAAGATTTCACCTACATGTGGAATCTAAAGAACAAAATAAACCAACACAACAGAAATAAACTCATAGATACAGAGAACATTTTGAAGGTTAAAAGATGGCAGGTAATGGAAAGTGGGGAAAAGGGGAAATGAGATCTAGCAATTCAAATCAGTTGTTACAAAATAGTCATGGGGGTATTAAGTATAGCATAAGATATATAGTCAAGAATATTGTAGTAACTACATACAGTGTCGGATGGGTACTAGATTAACTGAGTTGATCACTTCATGAATTTTATAGATGTCTAATCACTATGTTGTACATCTGAAACTAATATAATATTGTATGCCAACTGTAAATGAAAAATAAAAAGTATTGTTAAAAATAAGTATAAAAATAAAATACCTAGGAATAAATGTAGCCAAATAGGTAAAAGTGCTCAGAAAATCATGACATTGAAGAAAGAAATTAAAGAAGATATAAATAAATGGAAGCATATACCATGCTTATGAATAAAAAAATAATATTTTTAAAATATCCATACTACCCAAAGCAAGCAATCTATAGATTCAATGCAATTCATATCAAAATACCATATGTGACAGGTATTACAGAACTCATACAAATATCCTTATAATTTATATAAAACTATTAAAGACCTTGAATAGCCACAGCAATCTTGAGAAAGAATAATATAGTTGGAGGTAACATACTACCTAATATCAAACTATACTGCAAGGCTATAGTAATTAAACAGCATGGTACTGGCATAAAAGAGGACACATAGATCAATGGAACAGAATAGAGAGCCCAGAAATAAATTCACACCTATATGATTAATTAATTTATGGAGAATAAAAGAAAAGAATATACCATGGGATAAAGACAGTGTATTAAATAAATAATGTTATAAAAAAAAAAACAGACACATAAATGGAAAAAAATAAAAGTGCACCATCTTTTTACAGAGGACAAAAAAATAAACTCAAAATGGGTTAAAGACTTAAATGTAAAATCTGAAACCATAAACTCCTAAAAAAATAGTAAACTATCATTGTTCTTAGTAATATTTGTTTCTGATACATCTCCTTGGACAAGGGAAATAAAACAAAAATGGGACAACATCAACCTAAAAAGTTCTTTCACAGTGAAGAAACCATCCACAAAATGGAAAGACAATACTGAATGAGAGAAGATGTCTGCCAATGATACATTTGGTAATGGGTATCTAAAGTATATAAAGTATATAAAGAACTCACGCATCTCAATAGTAGAAAAGCTAACAATCTAATTAAAAATTGGTAAAGAATTTGAATATACATTTCTTCAAAGAGAACATACAGATGAGCAATAGATATATGTAAAGATGCTCAATGTTACTAATCATCAGAGAAATGCAAATTAAAAATCACTTCACGCCTGTCAGGATGGCTATCATCAATAAATCAACCATCAAGTGTTGATGAGGATGTGGAGAAAAAGGAACCTTCATGTATTGTTGGTGGGATTGCAAATTAATACAGCCACTATGGAAAACAGTACAATTTTTCCTCAAAAAATTAAAAGTAGAACTACGATTTAACCCATAAATTCTACTGTTTGGTATTTATGTGAAGATAACTGAAACACTAATGCAGAAAGATATATGCACTTTTCTGTTTATTGCAGCATTATTTTCAATAGCCAAGATATAAAAGTGATCTAAGTGCCCATTAATAGATAATCTGATAAAGAAAAGGTAGTACATTTATAAGATGAAATATTATTCATCCATAAAAATAAAACAATTATTTATTAAGTATCATATGCAGGATAGTGTTCTAAGCATTAGGAGATGTGGTAAATAAGATAGACAAACTCCCCATGGAACTTACACTCTACGTGTATGAGAAGAAATGTACAATGAACAAATTTTAAAAAGATTAAATGCACAAATTTTAAAACCCATACCCTTACATGATATTTTTCAGTTATAAGTATTTAACTAAATATATTTTACACATATAACTGAGAAATATATATGTATACACACATACATATATGGAAAAAATCTGTTAGACTGTGTGACACATGAAGACAGACACCTTGTCTTATTCACATTTTTTAAAATTTGTTGGGGGTGACAATGGTTAATAAAATTATACAGGTTTCAAGTGTACAATTTAATAATACAATATATGTATATTGCATTGTGTGTTCACTTCCCAAAGTCAAATTCTCTTCCATCACCATATATTTGACCCCTTTTACCTTTATCTACCTTCCCCTCCCCACTTTCCCTCTGGTAACTACTAAACTGTTGTATGTATTTATGACTCTGTGTCTTGTTAGCTTATGCTTTAGTTTCATATCCAACATATTAGGGAAATTATATGATTCTCATTTTTTCTGCCTGACTTATTGTGCTTAGCATGATAAATTCAAGATCTAATCATGTTTGTTGCAAATGGCAATATTTCATCTTTTCTTATGGCTGAACAATATTCCATTGTATATATGCACCACATCTTTATCAAATCATCTATTAAAGGGAATTTTTGTTGTTTCCATATCTTGGCCATGTGAATAATAAACATGGAGGTGCTTATATCTTTATGGATAAATGTTTTCAAATTTTGGGGGTAAGTACCCAGAAGAGAGATTGCTGGGTCATATGATAATTCTATTCTTAATTTTTTAAGCACCTTCACACTGTTTTCCACAGTGGCTGTACCAATTTACATTCTCATCAGCAGTTAAAAATAAGACACTTGGAATGTAGTTGTTGGTTATTTATTCAACTACTGTTAATAGAACCCATACATAGTCCCAGATATGGATCCAGGCACTGAGAATAGAACAGTAATCAGACAAAAAACCCTGTTCTCATGGAGTTTATGTAAATCTCAAAGATAGCTGGCACCAAATAGATTTTAAATAAACTATTGCTGCTGCTGTTGATATTGTCATTGCTTTTACTATTATTAATATTTAGTTCAGTTGATTCATAAATATAATTGCTGTGGTAACTTTCAGAACTACAAGAACAGAAATGTAAAAAAAATGTAGTGTACATTTAAAGGTAATATTTTATTATCTTTCCTCTCATAAATAAAAAGTTGTTTTAACTTTTCTCCTGGTGTGCAGTATTCTAGTCTTCCTTTCCCCAATGGACATTACTAGTCAACTATCATGCCCATATTTATTCTGAGCATACGACAATAGTTCAGATGGTTATTCGAATGCCAGGGAGTGCTAATACTGACAATATTAAATAGCTAGTGTTGTGAAAAACAACACAACACAAACAAACAAAAAACTTTGTTTGTAATGCATCATTATTTTCTGCAAGCTAACCTTTCTATTTGCTTTCTGGGAGATAACAGATATAATTCTTTGTATTTCTAAATACCTCCTAGGTTGATTTGGGATGATTGATTACATTGACTGGGTAAAACACACAAGTTGATGTAACACATCACTTTATCCTATGTCAGTAATTGCTGACATAAGGCATAATTAATCTAATTGCTATGACATAAGCAAATTTATAAAGATTTCCAATCTTTGGAAGAATGCTCAGGATTAGACAGGGTACAAAGAGCATTTGCCAAGGACATTTAATTGAACAGATATGACAGCAAGTTGCCACTCAGTCTCAACATTATTACACCTCACTGGGTGAGTTTGGCCCTGCTTTATCCTCTTTGATGAAATGAGAGTACTTTTATCTAATACACTTCTGCTTCCTAGTTTAATGTGTATTATTATTTTGTACATATATAGATGCTTTTTTCTGAGACTTTTCTAAAATTGCTTATCCTCTTCCTTCCATTTAGGTGTTAGTTGTTTGTAGAAAGCATTTGTTGAAGATTTTCCTCCCTTTTAAACTTTTGTGGTGGAAACAGAAAGACTTGAGTGAGGATCAAAGCTCAAAGATTTGAACTTTGACTGAAAGGCTCTTCAAAGCAGAATCCAGACAGATAGGATGATATTTCTAACTAAATTTCTGATGGTTTATTTTATACAGATGTAAATTTAACATTATCTGGCCTTTAAAGAAAGAACACATGAGAGAAAGACAAAGAAAATAGTGAAGAAAAATATATTTTTTTGAAAATGTTATATATTAGAAACATGCTTTTTTATCACTATTACCAGCATTAGTCTTGAAACTCACCTTTATGCCAAAGATCATAACAAAAATACTTTCTAGAATACTTGCTTCTACTGCATCTCGAGATTTGCCCCTCCTCACTCTACCTTCACACAAATCCATTCTGTACATTTTGCTTAAAATCCCCCCCTATTTTAAAGATTACTAACCAAATAATCCCAAAATGATTAAGCCCTCATTGAATATGGTACCTATTTATACTGCAAACGTTACATGTAATACCTGTAGAACATCAAAATACTTTCAAGATTCAAGAACCATTCTGAAGAAAGTTATCCAAATCAACTCTGCTAAAGATCATATACCTTACCCTATAAAGTGCAGCCAAAGAACAATAATAAACTCTAATATAAGATTCTTATGGCTACTTTACCTTCAGAGTTTTCAAAATCCTGCTTAGAAACAATCTAGGAATATAATATTTAAACTACCTGCAGACTAATATTGCTAGAGGTATTCTTGTATAAAATAGAGATAATCTAATTTATGTAGGATAAATTAAATGAGTGAAGTGGTCCATTGTGATATTACTAATATTCTCATTATTATGTTTTTAGGATTATGTAATTTGGTTGTGTAACACTTAGCCAGTTATAAATCAGAAAGGGAAGTTTGAATATTACTTTAAAACTAACAAAATGACATATTACCCCTTAAATTGCTACATTTTTCTGAATTGTATCTTTAAAAAAAATTTACGTTAATTTGTACCTAAAGAACAAATATTTCACATGGCAAAACAAAAGAGATACTAATAACACTTTAAAGGATTCCTTGAACTTTGGAAATTTGCAATACATACATACTTTTGAGAAGTTCAGCAAGAAGGAGCTTTTTGAAGTTTAATGATTAAAATAAGCAAACTATTTCATAATACAAAAAAATGCTTCAAATTCCACTGTCAGAACTCTTTAGATTAAGTGAAGACCAGAGACAAAATAAATATCTTCAACAATGTCAAAATAATAGTCAATCTTTGGTTCACCAAAATGGTGGAGTGAGAGATGTCTTAAGATGTCTCCCCTTGGAATAACAGCTGAACATCTAAACCACCACCATTACAGCAACAAAAACATCAAACTGCACACCAGCACATCTGAGTGTGGAATCTGCACATAAGAGCTACCACAGGTCAGAACCCTGGGAGTCAGGTGGTATTGGGAGAAACAAAGAAGTGGCCTCTCTCAGCAGGAGCTCCCCACAGGAGAAAGGAGAGAGGAGAAGGTATGGTGGGTTTCCTGAACAGCCCTGCTTGAAAGAGCTGTGAGCTCCATACAGTCGGTGGCACTGCATCAGGGCAGAAAGAAGAGAAGTAAGAATGGCAGAGAAACAACAGATGATTATCACTAGCCATGATTGCAAAACACAAGGCTGAGCTGCAGACCCGAACCAAACCCAGAGAGTCATTCCCCCATATCCTCTGAGACTGAACACTGCTGAGACCAGGGGAATCAGAAGAAACACCACCAAAAATGTTGCTAATACTGAAAGGAATTGAGAATGAGGGTAATGAGTGTGATTGGATATCTATATATAAAAAATAAAAGCCATCATTAAGACTTCATATAAAGCAGAAATCCAAGAAGTTTAGACACAACCTAATGGAAACTAAAAGCAAAATTTCTTCTTTGAAACAAGTTAAAGAGAGACTTTTATATAATACATTTTTTTTCTGGCAAAAAGCAGAGTGCTCTTTCGTTACTGCCCAGGTGGAGAAATAGTCCATTTAACACCATGAACAACCAAGATGACAAGAGATCTTAGAAAGAAAGAAAAAAGTCTCCAGAAAATAAGCTTACAGACATAGAAGTGTGCGACTTAAATGATAGAGAATTCAGGATGGTATTTCTGAAACAACAGTGAGTTCCGAAATGAGTCATATCAACAATTTCAGGAATTAAAAAAAAAAAAACTAGAAGAGCAGAATGATTTTTTTAGCAAGGAGATTGAAACCCTCAAAAAGAACCAAATAAAACTTCTGGAGATGAAGAACACAAAGCAAAAGATGAAAAATGAAACAGAGTCAACCAAATGGAGTAAAGGATCAGTGATATTGAAGACAGAAATCTAGAAATAAATAAGAAGAAAGAGGAGAGAGACTGAAGAATGAAAAATAATGAAATAAATACAAAAAATAGTTGATAACATCAAGAGAGGAAACATAAGAATAATGGGCCCTCTTGAAGGGGAGGAAAAGGAGCAAAGATTAGAAAGCATTTTCAGAAAAATAATTGATGAGAATTTCCCAAATCTAAAGAATGAGCTGGAGCTTGGAATTCAAGAGGTCAACAGAACACCCAATTCAACACAAAAAGGCCTTCTCAAAACCTCATTTTATTAAAATTATCAAAAATCAATGAGAAAGACAGAAATATCAGGGGAGCCAGGGGAAAGAAGATGGTAACCTATAAAGGAAAACTCATTAGCTTAATGTTGGATTTTTCAGCACAAAACTTGAGCCAGAAAGAAGTGGAATCAAATATTATATTCAAACTAATAAATGAAAGAAACTGCCAGTGAAGAATAATGTATTCATCAAAACTCTCCTTTAGATATGAAGGAGAAGTAAAGACCTTTCCAGACATACAAAAATGAAGGGAATTACCCACTATGAGTTCTGCATTACAGGAAATACTAAAAGGGGTCAGCTCACCTAAAACAAAATGGAAAAAAAAAACATAATGAGGAATAAAGTGACTAGAAGGTTGACAGAAGCAACCTTTACTAAGAAAAGGGCATTATCAGCTTAAACAATAAGAAGAGATCTGTTATAACAAGATAGTAGGAGACATTCAGAATACATAGGGACAATTTCAGACAACAATTATTGAAAAAGGGAGGATTTAAGATCCAAATTCACAAAGAGAAATGGAGATAAGGAACATGCAGAAGAAAATGAACAGATATATATACACACACACTTCAAATATTTGTAATGGTAAGCACATGCCAAAGATTCAGAATTGAAGTATACAACATAAAACAAGAAGAACCAAAGGGAAAACCTACAAAAGCCAACCAAAATACAAAAACAAAAACAAAAATCAGACACACAAGGACAAAGAAGCAATGGAAACACTGAGCTACTAGAAAGCAAAAGATAAAATGGTTATAAGAAGATCTGATATTTCAATAATCACCATAAATGTAAATGGAATACATTCTCCAATGCAGATTGGCTGAAAAACAAAACCCAACCATATGCTGTCTCTAAGAGACACATTTCAGCTCCAAAGACAAATATAGATTCAAAATGAAAGGGTGGAAAATGATATTTCAAGCAAATGGCATTCAGAGAAAAGTGGGGGTAATGGTACTAATATCTGAAGAAATAGCTTTCAATATAAAAAAAAGATAAAGATACTGAGAGACACTTTATAATCATAAAAGGAATCACGTATGAAGATATAAACATAGTAATAAATATGTACTCAATAAGAGAGCCCCAAAATTTGTTAAGCAATTACTAAAAGAACTAAAGAGAGAAACAGACCAAAACACTATCATAGTAGGGGACCTAAATATCCCATTGTCAGATAGGGACAGTTCATCCAAACAAAAATTAATAAGGAAATAACATCTTTAAATGACATATTAGACCAACTGACATAACTGACCTTTACAGAGCCTTTCATCCCCAAACTGCTGTTTATTAATTTATATCTAGTGCACATGAAACATTCTCAAGGATTGACCACATACTGAGATACAGAGATAGCCTCAATAAATACAAGAGGATTGAAATCATACCAACCATATTCTGATTATAATGTTTTGATCCTAGAGATCTACTGTAAAAAGAAAGTGGAAAGAACAACAAATACATGCAGAATAAACAGCATACTACTGATGAATTCCTAGGTCAGAAATTAAAAAGAGATATAGAGATACATAGAAATGAATGATAATGATAGGACAGCATATCAAAAATTTTGGGACACAGCAAAACAGTAATAAGAGGAAAGTTCTTACTAATACAAACCTGTCTCCAAAAATAAGTATGAGCCAAAATAAACAACCTCAAGTTTCATCTAAAAAAAAACTATAAAAGGAAGAATAAATAAAGCATTAAATAACCAGAAGATATAATCAAAATTGAAGCAGAATTAAATGAAATTGAAAGAAAAACCAAACAAAACAAAAACAAAACAAAACAAACAAATAAACAAAAAGGAAATGAAATGCAACAAAGAGCTGGTTCTTTGAAAAGCTTAATAAATTGGCAAACCCTTGACTAGATGCACTAAAGAAAAAAGTGAAAGAACACAAATAAAGAAAATCAGAAATGAAAGAGAGGAAATGATGACAGACACTGCAGAAATACAAAGAAATGTACAAGAACACTATAAAAAGCTATATAACACCAAATTTAATAACCTAGAAAAAATTGACAAGTACTTAGAAATATACAACCTTCGTAGACTGAATCAAGATGAAGTGGAAAATCTAAATAGACTGATCAGCAGTATGGACATTGAAACAATCATCCAAAACCTACCAAAAAACAAAAGTTCATAACCAGATGGCTTCATTAGTGAATTCTAACACATATTCAAAGAATATTTAACACCTATTGTTCTCAAACTCTTGCAAAATATAAAAGGAGTCAATACTTTCCAACTCATTTTATGAGGTCGATATTACCCTGACACCAAAACCTAGTAAAGTTAGCACATACATACACACACACACACACACACATACACACACACACATGCACAAGCGTGCGCACACACACACACACAAAAACCTACCGACATATATCTCTCATGAACATCGTTGTAAAAAATTTTAAATACTATATTAGTGAACTGAACAAAGCAACATATTGAAAATATTATACATCTTGATGAACTGGGCATTATTTCAGAAGCACAGGTATGGTCAACATACACAAACTAATGTGATTTACCAAATAAACAAATTATAAAGTAAGAATCGTATGATCATATCAATGGAAGCAGAAAAAGGCTTTGATAAGATACAGAAACGATTATAATCAAAAGACTTAACAAAATCGGTATAGAAGGAAAGTACCTTAACATAATAAAGGCCATATATGATGAACCCTGAGCCAATATTATACTTAATAGTGAAAAACTAAAAACCTTTCCTCTAACGTCAGGAACAAGGCAAGGCTGTCCACTATCACCCCTGCAATATAATAATAGAGGTATTAACAAGAGCAATCTGGCAAGAGGAAGATGTAGAAGGCTTCTTATAGGCAATAAGAAGTTAAACTGTCACTATTTACAGATGACATGATTCTCTATAGTGAAAACCCTAAATATTTCAGAGTATTACTAGAAAAATTAGCAAATTCAGTAAAGTTTCTGGATACAAAATCAATGTTTAAAAATCCATAGCATTCCTATTCTCTAATAACGAAGTATCAAAAAAAAGAAAAAGAAAAAAATTGAAAAAAAAATTATTTTTGGAATTTCAACAAAAAGAATAAAATACCTAGAAATAAATCTAATGAAACATGTGAAGTACTTTTATAATGAAAACTATAAAACCCTGTTAAAAGAAATTGAAAAAGATACAAAGAAATGGAAAGATATTCTGTGTCCTTCAATTGAAAGAATTAACATAGTTAAAATGACCTTATTAGTTAAAGCATTATACGGATTAAATGCAATACTCATCACAATCCCATTGGCATTTTTAAAGAAATGGAACAAAAATTATCAGATTTGTGTGAAAGCTCAAAAAGCTCCAAATTGCCAAAGCCATTCTGAGGGGGAAAAAAAAAAACTAGGCTGGCAGTATCACTCTACCTGACTTCAAATTACACTACAAAAGGACAATAATCAAAAGGGCATGGTATTGGCAGCAAAACAGACACACATACCAGTGGAAAAGAATTGAGAGTCCAGAAATAAACCCATGTTTATGTGGGCAAATAATTTTCGACAAAAAAATTACAGTATAGAAAAATAATCCTCTCCAATAAATAGTGCTTGGAAAACTAAAAGCCACCTACAAAAGAATGAAACTAGACTGTGTCTATCACCACACACCAAAATTAAACTCAAAATTGATAAAGGACCTAAACATAATACCTGAAACAATAATATGCATAGAAGAAAAAATAGGAACAAAACTCAAGGACCTTGGACTAAAAAGGGATTTTGTGAATTTGACCTCATAGGTAACAGAAGTAAAAGCTAAAATAGATGAATGGGATTATATCAAACTAAAAAAGCTTCTGCACAGAAAAAAAAAAAAACATCAACAAGGTAAAGAGACAACCATTCGAATGGTAAAACATATTGGGAAGCAATGCCTCCAGTAAGGGCCTAATATCCAAAAGATACAAAGAACTCATACTACACAATAACAACTGGAAAAAACAAAAGATACACTAAAATAGTGGACAGAGCACCTGAACAGACACTTCTCCCCACAGGACATGCAAATGTTAAAAAAATGTATAAAAAGATGCTCAACATCGCTAGCTTTTAGGGAAATGCTAATCAAAACCACAATGAGATACTATCTCACACCTGTTAGAATAGCTATAATCAACATGACAAATAATAACAGATGTTGGAGAGGATGCGGAGAAAAAAGAACCCTCATACACTGCTGGGGGGACTGCAAATTGGTACAGCCACTATGGAAAACAGTATGGAGGTTCCTCAAAAACCTAAGAATTGATCTATCATATGATCCAGCAATCCCTCTACTGGGTATTTACCCGCAAAACTTGAAAACTCATATCTGAAAAGATATTTCCACACCGATGATCACAGCAGCATTATTCATGGTGGCCAGGGTATGGAAACAACCAATTTGTCCTACAACAGATGATTGGCTAAAGAAGCAATGGTACATATATACAATGGAATATTACTCAGCCATAAGATGAGATGAAATATTCCCATTTGCGACAATGTGGACGGATTTTGAGATAATCATACTAAGTGTAAAAAGTCAGGCAGAAAAAGTTGAAATCCACATGACATCACTTATATGTGGGGTAAACCTAAAAGCAACAAACGAACAAGACAAAGTACAGACACATAGACATGGACAATAGACTAGTGGTTACCAGAGGGTAGGGCTGGAAGGGGAGGGGTGAGGTAGATGAGGAAAAAGGTGTCAAATATGTAAAATTGCAAGTTATGTAAATTACATTAAATGAATAAAAAAGAAATTTTTGAGACTATGATGGAAAGCTAAAAAATATATTTTATTTTTTTATCTTTGAGAAAGATTTCACCTTTCCAGTTGTATTTAGTGCACTTAGACACAATTCATTAAAAAGACAAAGAGTTCAATTTATATAGTTTTTCTTTTATCACTTTAGTAGTTTTCCTCTGTATAGCATTAAAGGATTGAATAAGTCAAACAATCTTAAACCCATATTTTTTTTTTATTAACATGGGTTCTTGACAATGGTACCCTGTATTTTTGATGAGTTTGTAAGGAGAGTAAAGCCTCATATTTAGCAACTTAAGAGTCAATATAATGTTTACAGAAGCACGAACAGCAGTGTCAGTGATGACTGAGATGACAAATGACAACATGCGTATTAATAAGCATTAGACAACATTCAATCACTGTCCAATACTCAGTCATGTTGAAGGACAATACAATCTTCAAATTGATGTGTGACTGTCACCAGAGAACTTCTATAACTTAGAAAGAAATTAGTATGATTTTGCCTTCCTTGGTGGAGGGGCTAATGATACATACATATATCTTGCACTCATACTAAAGGGCAAAGACAATAGCTCAAAAATTGTTTAGAATTTATGTCTACACATGCCATTGGTTCAGGCTTTTTAATTGAATTTAGTAATGAATAAAGGTAAAATTTTTACCTGTCTCTTTGTCTCTCTCTGTCTCCTACCTATGTAGTTACTTGACTGATTTGCTTGTTATTTTATTTGATTGATTCTGTCAAAATAGTAAATCTAGTTAGAATTTGTGTGTTATTAATCTAAATATGTTATGCATGTGTTATATGTATGTGTGTATTCATGTATATAAAATATACATAAATAATTACTAGATCTCAAATGTCCACACTTTTATAAGAGCGATCTACTTTATCTTCTTATTTGCAGATGTTTTCCTTTTTACTGTGGAGAGGAATTCCTTAAAAAAATGTTTTATCAACATAAAATAAATTTAAACAATGTAGAGACTTGACAAAATCATTTAACAACCTAATAAGGAGGTCCTGGGTGAACAGTCCAATCCAAAAGCTTATTGTTTAAGACTGACAAAGATTTCTTCTGGTTATGCAGCAATGGCCAATATTGTTGCTGTTGTCATAGTCCTAATGTTATTCAAATATATTTTGGACTGAAAAATCTATCAGAAAACTATTTATGTGACTAGGCTTAATTATAGTATATGTAAAAGAGTTATACTTTCAGCTCTTATGCTCTTTTTTTTCTAAAATCAACAGATTTTTTCGACATAGATGACAATAAGCTGTTTCAGAGATGAGTGTTCTAAATGTGCTTTCTTGAAATAACATTAAGAATAATTATATTAAAGAAAGCAAACTTACCTTATCCACAAAATAATAAATTGCCTGTTCAAAATAGAAGTAGTTGGCTTTTTTTTTTTGTTTGTATAATTACGTTTAGCACAGTATATTAGTCATCTAGGGCTACATAACAAAATATCCCAGACAGGGAGGCTTAAACAACAGAAATTTATTTATTTTTTTATAATTCTGGAGTCTGGAATTCCCAGATCAATATGTCAGCAGGTTTGTTTTTTCCAGAAGCCTCTTTCCTTGAGTTGCACTCACAGTGTCCCCTACATGACCTTTTCACTATGTGTGTGCACTCCTGGGGCTTCTTTCACTCCTTATAAGGACACTAGTCTTATTGGAGTAGGACCCTGCTGTTTGAACTCATTTACCTTTATCTAGTTAGAAGTCTTATCTCCAAATACCATTCAATTGGGGTGTATAATTTTAATCTATGATTTTGAGGGGACACAATTCAGTCTATTACATATAGTTAAAATAAAATTGCATCTGTTTTAAGGAAATTCTTGGTACATCATCCTTGACTAAATTCAATTTAATTCAATAACATTTATTAAGCATATATTCTGTGATAAGCATGTAAATCACATTTACAAGCAAATAGTACATACACAGAAAATATTTGTTATCACTGTCTTCCAAACATAGAAAATTAAAAGAGAGAAAGAAAAAAGTAAGGAGAAGAGAGAGATTTAAATAGTAAATTTCAACCTTAGAAAAACTCAAAAATTGTCAGTGGGAAAAAGTCATATGTAATGAAACAAAGCATACTATATGATCTAGTATTTAAATGGGTATTATAGATAATTAGTGATACTAAGAAAGAAAAAGTGGGAAAGAATTATGGGCAAGAGTTTGTGAAAAGGATTCATAAAGGAATTGGATTTGTAAAGAAACTTGAATAAATAGTGTGGAAAACCCAGGCAAAGAACTCAGCATGAGCAAAGGCAAAGGGAAGGGAATAAGCATAAGTATTTTAGTAACATAACTCTACACCTAAGAACCAAGAATAAGCTGACACACTCAATACAGTCTGCAGCCTGTGGTATGTTTAATGGTCATTGCTACCTAGAATATTCTGAATAAATTATTACTTGGGACTTCAAAGAACATATCTTCCATAGTATTAAACCAGCATATATTTCTGATTTATATTTATCCATATTCCACTTTAAATTCTCCAGTAGGACACCTATAGAAAATTTAGTCACATGAAAGCAACTGAAAAAAAAAAACAATATGTCTAAATGAAGTTACAAATCCTTTCAAATCCTCTAAGAGGCTGCTAATAATCTAGTATCAAGAATGTGGAGCCTGACCAGGTGCACATTCTATGAGAGATGTTTATCAAATAAAGAAGTTTAAATTTATAGTATAATTCAAATACCAGGTTGAATTTTCGTCATTTTGCTCACAATTTCTAAGAAATAAAATAAAAATGGAGTATTTATGTAGGCATACATACAGATAGACATATTTATATACATATATCTTTAATTTAGGTAGTTTTTGTTTCAAAATTGCCCCTTAAATAAAAATGGAGGTTGTCATTAAAAAATATTTCAATTTGGATTAGAGAAAAATGGGAAGATACAACTTTATAACTAGTGATAATTTCCATATTCTATTTTCATAGTTATATTAAAGATGTACATTATTTTATTTCTGCATGTACTTTATTTTTAGATTATTTGACAGAATCGCAGACCAGAAGAGATAGGCTCATATATCATGTATTCTTTGTTTTGACCATGGTGATTGTACAAGGGCCATCCACTAATTCAATGGTCTGGTTTTCTTTGGAAAATTGGAATTTTAGTTACAGAGACAAATTTAGTAAGACAGTTTTGGGCACTTGAACCTAGGCTGTAAGATCAAATAATATGGGCCAGAGATAATGCCCATTGCAACACCAAATCTCAAACAAGACCAAAATTAAGAGTCCTATTAAAAAATTTGTCTGCAGAGATAGATGAACTTCATGCATACAGAAAAATGAGAGCACACAACACATAAAGCACAGTGTGAAATTTAACTTATAAACTGTATTTGAAGCCTGGCTATAATTTCTGAAAAAAACATTTTCTGGTATTTTTTGTTTGTTCGTTTGTTTGTTTGTTTTGCAATGATGTCCACTACAGCTTAAGTTTTGTGTTCCTAGTAATTAAATAATCTCAAACAAGAATAGTTTTCAACTTTATTATGTGTGATTTTAGAACTCTTTAACTACCCTGGAAATAAAAGTGTTTGCTTGGACAGTGCTTGCTTAGAAGGCAATAAGGCATTTGTCTATTGTACGAGGCATAATCTGCAGTGGATGTTGTAGATTCTCAAAAGATACTGAATGGATTGAACAAACATTTATAGTTTGTCCTTATACAATGGGAACATTAATCATATTATGGAATTATAAAATTTAATTATGGTATTATGTCATTTAATCCCAACATAAGTTTCCACTTATGAAAATTGATTTAATGTAACCATCATAGCAAATAAAAATATTGCATAATGCATCAATTTGCATCACAGTTATTTTAAAGGTCATTCTTTACATTATATATATATATATATATATATATATATATATATATATATATATGCTAAACAACATTCTTTCTTTCTTTAAATAACTCACTTTGCAGAGAGGAAACACCCAAAGCAGCATAAGTAACTAAAGCATAGTTTGTGCCTGGCCTAGTGTATATTTTCACTTAATGTTATTGAATAAATGAAGTTAAATATATATTTTTTGTAATTGCCTTGTAGTTTTCATCTATAAATTTACTCTCTTTTTCTGTTTCTAGTAATTGCTCTATTGAGAAAGAGAAGGTGTATATTTAAACTCTATACTTAAAATAATGGTTTTACTTTAGATTTAACCTTTCTAAGATTCTGCATAGTATAGATGTGAAGGTTTATTACTTATTCAACCTTATTAAATGTACTGCAAATACAATATCTTTTTAATTCCCATTTGTGGAATGTTCCAATTAGTTCTAGATTTTAGACTCTAACCTTGAATGTGGAGACTATAAGAGTTATTTTGCATCGCTGATTTCTGATTTATGTAAAATGATTTATTCCTGATTTATGTAGAATAGCTATACAGATAATATGATCTTTAGTATGTAGAAAGTAATTAACTTCAGGGTACCATATGGAATCAAAAAGATGAAGTGTGAATGGAGGGAATATAAGACACTCTCCTTTTTCAGAAGAATTTAACTTTTTTTCTTTAAGTACAGATATGCAAAAACAGATCCTAATTTAAGCAAAATTAAACCTCACTACTTGTTAATTTCATCTCCTATTGAAAGATAATAGCAATAATAACAATTTCATATACATTTAATGAAACTTTTATGGGCAGATCATTCTCCCCATTCCGTGTTCTATTTTTTTATGGGGATATAATTCACATACATACCATAAAATTTATCTGTTTAAATTATTTTTAGAAATATCAATAGGTATGGTCAAACACAAAAATCTTTTTAAAAGTTTTATCAGTTCAAAAAGAAAACCCAAACCCTTTAAGTGTCTCCTTTATATATTTTCTTTTCTTTAACCAGCCCTAAGCACTTCTACTCTTTGTATAGATTATCCTGTTTTGGACTGTTATACAAATAGAATTCTATAATGTTGTGGTATTTTGTGACTGGTTTCTTCTACTCAGTATGATGTTTTCAAGGTTTGTATGTGTTGTGGTATTTAACAATGCTTTATTTCTTTTTAGGACTGAAGAATATTCCAATTTATGAATGTGCTATTTTTTATTCATTCAACTGATAATGGATGTTTGGGTTGTTTTTTACCTTCTGTCTATTATGAATAATGCTATTATAAACATTCATGTATAAGCTTCTACGTGGAAATATGTGTTGATTTCTCTTGAGTTTATATCTAAGAGTGGAATTGCTGAGAAATATAATAACTCTATGTTTAATCATTTGAGAAACTACCAGAATACTTTCCAAAGTGGCTTCAAAATTTTACATTTTACCAGCAGTATATGAGGGTTTCAATTTTTCCATATTCTGGCTAACACTTGCTCTTATCACCAATTTTTCTTTATTAAGACTGTATTTGTTAGAGCAGTTTTAGGTTCACAGCAAAATAGTGTGGAAGGTACAGAGATTTCCCATGTACCTCCTGCCCCCACGTATGTACAGCCTCTCCCATTATCAACATACCCCACCAGAGTAGTACATTTGTTACAATTTATAAACCTGTATTGACACATGATAATCACTCAAAGCTTATTGTTTACTCTTGGTGTTATATATTTCGTGGGTTTGGACAAATGTAATGACATGTGTCAATCATTATGGTCTCATGGAGAGTATTTTCACTTTTCTAAAAATGTTCTTTGCCCTGCCTATTTATCCCTTCCCCTGTGCTCCTGGTAATCACTGACCTTTTCATTGTCTCAATGTTTTTGTTTTTCCAGAATGTTGTATATTTGGAATTAAACAGTATGGAGTTTTTCAGATTGCCCTTTTTTCTTTTTACTTATCAATGTGCATTTAAGATTCCTCTATACCCTTTAAGACTTAATAATGCATTTGTTTTAAGCACTGTATGATCCCCTGTCTAGCTATACCAGTTTATTTAACCATTCACCCTCTGAAGGACACCTTGGTGCTTCTAAGTTCTGGAAATACTAAATAAAGCAATAAAACTTCCATAAACAGACATGTGCAGGTTATTGTGTAGACATACATTTTCAACACCTTTGGGTAAATATGAAGCAATACTGAATTTTAGTTTTGTAAGAAAATGTCAAACTATATTGCAAAGTGCTATACTATTTTGTATTTCCACCAGAAAAAAAAAATGAGAGCTCCTGTTATTTCACACCTTCTCCAGAAATTAAAGTTTTCAGTGTTTCAAATTTTGCTTACTCTAATAGGTGTAGCGTGATATTTCATTGTTCTTTTTATTTGCTCTACACTCATGACAGAAGATGTGGAACATATTTCCATACATTTTTTTCTTCATTTTTAATCCATATAGCTTCCTTCATGAAGTGTCTCTTGAAGGTCTTTGAACCAGTTTTAATTAATTAATTAATTAATTTTTTATGTACCACCACTTCTTTAGCTATTAATCTATTATAGGACCCTTTGGTTGCTTCCATGTCCTGGCCACTGTGAATAATGCTGCTATTATTATTGGTGTGCAAATATCTTTTTGGATATGGTTTTCAAGCCTTTGGGGTAAATACCCAGGAGATGGATTGCTGGATCATATGGGTAGATCGATATTTAATTTTTTGAGGAACTTCAATATTTTTTCTATAGTGACTGTACCAATTTGCAGTCCCACCTTTATTATTTAAGGTACTTTCCATCTATACTGATTTTGTTAAACATTTTGATCATAAATCGGTACTGTATCTTGTTGAAGCCTTTTTCTGCATTTGATATGATCATGATTCCTATATTTTAATTCATTTGTGTGCTGTATCACATTAATTGATTTGCATATGTTCCACCTTCCTGATGCTCCTGGGATGGAGACCATTTGATCATAGTGTTTAATCTTTTTAATATGTTGCCGTTTTCGGTTTGCTAGTATCTTATTTCGGATTTTTGCATCAGTGTTCATGAAAGACATTGGTCTGTAGTTTTCTTTTCTTGTGTTATCTTTGCTAGGTTTTGGTATCAGTGTAGTATTGGCCTTATAAAATGAATTGAGAAATATTGCATTCTCTTCAATATTTTGGTAGAACTTGAGGAGAATAGGTATTAAATCTTTGAATGTTTAGGAGAATTCACTGGTGAAGCCATCTAGTCCTGAACTTTTACTTTTGGTAGGTGTTTGATGATTGTTACCATTTTCATACTGCTGATGGGTCTATTTTGATTTTCCATTTCTTGATTCAATCTAGAAATTTTGTATATTTCTAAGTACTGGTCTATTTATTCTAAGTTATTCAATTTGGTGTTATATACTTTTTCATAGTATTATTGTATGATACTTTGTATTTCTGCGGTATCTATTGAAATTTCCCCTTTCATTCCTGATTGTGTTTATTTGTGTTCTTGCTCTTTTTTTTTTTAAATGAATCTAGGTAGGGTTTTGTCAATTTTATTAATCTTTTCAAAAACCAGCTCTTTGTTGCATTTATTTTTCTACTTTTTTTGTTTGTGTTAAATTTCATTTACTTCAGCTCTAATTGTGATTATTTCTTTCCTTCTGCTGACTTTTGAATTCATTTATTCTTATTGTGTAAACTTTACTGTCATGACTTAATAATTTTAACATATATCAATTTTGTTTCAATAGTTTTAGTATATCATAAAGTTAGAGTTCTGAGCCTCTTTTTGGTCTTATAAACCAACTATTTTTCTAAATAGATACTTTATTTTTTGGCTTGAGAATTTTATTGTGTTCATCTTTTGCAGAGATATAAAACATTGCTACTTACAGTGGATAGAGGTTTGTTTGATTTTCTTTAAATCTATTATTCAGGGAAGAAATAGTTTTTTCATGTTCCTTTATGTATTTAGATGTTCCAATTTTACTTTTCTGTTTCATCACTCATCACTCTGTTCTTCCAGCAAGCATATATATACACCAAATATTATTTTTTTAGTCAAATAAAACTTCTTTAATTATCTGAAACCAGACTTTTTTTTTCCTAGCTTTTAGACAATAGTGTTTAACTTAGTCAGCTCTGGTTTCTAGAACATAGAACTAATTATAAATTGGGTAGCTTAAACAACAAACATCTATTTTTCATAGTTACGGAGGCTGGAAAATCCAAGATCAAGGTGCTAGTAAATTCATTTGCTGATGAGAGAGGATGATACCTTCAGCTTCATTCATTTTTCTCAGGATAGCTTTGGCAATTCAAAGCCTTTTGTGCTTCATTACAAATTTGATAATTTTTTTTGTTCCATTTCTTTTAAAAAAGCCCATGGGATTTTGATGGGGATTGCATTAAATCTGTATTAATGCTTTAGGTAATAAAATCATTTTAAGATGGTTTTTCCAATCCAAGAACAAGAAATATCTTTCCACTTATCCGTATCTTTGTTCATTTCTTTTAATAGAGTCTTGTAGTTTTTGTTAAATAGACCCTTCATGTGTTTCATTACATTTATTCCTAGATATCTTATTTTTTTGGTTGAAATTGCAAGAGAAATTATTTTTTTCCAATTCTTTTTCTGACACTTTGTTGTTAGAGTATAGAAATACTATGGATTTTTGAACATTGATTTTGTATCCAGATACTTTACTGTATTTGCTCATTGTCTAATAGTTTTCTTATGGAGTCTTTATTATGTCTATAAAGAGAATCATGTCATCCACAAATAGTGACAGTTTGATTTCTTCATTTCCTATTTGAATGCCTTTTATATCTTTCTCTTGCCTTATTGCACTTGCTAGGACCTCCAGGGTTATATTGAATAAGAGTTGCAATAGTAGACAGCTTTGCCTTGTTCCTGATCTTAGAGGAAAGGTTTTCAGTGTTTCATCATTAAGTGTAATGTTGGCTGAGGGCTTGCCATAGATGGCCTTTATTATGTTAAGGTACTTTCCTTCTTTATCAATTTTGTTAAGTGTTTTGATTATAACAGAAGCTCTATCATGTCTAAGGCTTTTTCTGCATCTATTGATATGATCATTTGATTCTTATTTTTTAATTTGTTTATGTGATGTATCAAAATCATTGATTTGCTTATGATGAACCATCCTTGTGCCCCTGGGATGAAGCCATATTGATCATGGTGTATCATTTTTTTAATATGTTACTGTATTCTGTTCACTAGTATCTTATTTAAGATTTTTTTGTCTGTGTTCATGAAAGATATTGGTCTGTAATTTTCCTTTTTTGTGTGTGTTATCTTTACCAGGTTTTTGGTATCAGAGTAATATAGGCCTCATAAAGTGCATTGGAAAGTATTGCATCCTCTTCAATTTTTTGAAAGATTTTGAGAATAGGTACTAAATCTTTAAATGTTAGGTAGAATTCACTAGTGAAGCCATCTAGTCCTGGACTTTTACTTTTGGTAGGTTTTTGATGATTGTCCCCATTTCCATACTGCTGATCATTTTCTTTAGATTTTTCAGTTCTTCCTGATTTAATCTAGGAAGGTTGTATTTTTTGAAGTACTGTGCCATTTCTTCTAGGTTATTAAATTTGGTGTTATATATTTTTTCATAGTATTCTTGTATGATCCTTTGTATTTCTTCAATATCAGTCATATTTTTTTCTCTTTCATCTTTGATTTTGTTTATTTGTGTCCTTTCTCTTTTTTCTTTAGTGAGCCTAGCCAGGGGTTTGTCAATTTTATTAATCTTCTCAAAGAACTAGCTTTCTGTTGCATTTATTTTTCTATTGATTGTTGTTTTCATTTTCATTTATTTACACTATTGATTATTTCTTTTCTTCTGCTGACTTTAGGCTTCATTTGTTCTTTCTTTTCTAGGTTTTTAAAGATGAAGCATTAGGTTATTTATTTAGACTCGTTCTTGTTTTTGGAAATAGGCCTATAATGATATGAATTTTCCTCTTATGAGTGGTTTTGCCATGTCCCAAAATTTTTGATATGTTGTACTATCACTATCATCCTTTTCTATGTATCTCTTGATCTCTCTTTTTATTTTTTCTCTGACCCAATTATTCTTCAGTAACATGTTATTTAATTTCCATGTATTTGTGGTGCTTCCTGATTTCTTTTTGCAATTAATCTCTAGTTTCAAAGCACTGTGATTAGAGAATATAGTTGGTATGATTTCAACCCTTCTATAATTTTTGAGGCCTTATCTGTGTTCCAATATGTGTTCAATTCTTGAGAATGTTCTATGTGCAATAGAGAAGAATGCATAAGCAGCTGTTTCTGGATGGAAGGCTCTATAAATGTCAATTATGTCCAGTTGGTCTAATGTGTCACTTAAGTATGTTATTTCTTTATTGATTTTCTGTTTGAATGATCTTTCCACATCCGACATGGGATATTTGGGTCCCCTACAATGGTAGCGTTTTGGTCTTTTTTTTCCCCTTTAGTTTTGTTAGTAATTGCTTTACATATTTCAGGGCTTCATGATTAGGAGCATAAATATTAATAATGTTATTTATTCTTGATGCATGATTCCCTTTACCATTATAAAGTGTCCCTCTGTATCTTTCTTTACTTTTGTTATTTTGAAGTCTGTTTTGTCTGATATTAATTCTGCTACTCTCACTTCTTCTTGAATGTCATTTGCTTTAAATATCATATTCCACCCTTTCACTTGGAGTCTATATTTGTCTTTGGAACTGAGATGTGTCTTCTGGAGGCACCATATGGTTGGGTTTTGTGTTTTGATGCAATCTGCAACTCTTTACCTCTTGATTTGTGAGTTCAGTCCATTTACATTTAGGATAATTATTGAAATATGAGGTTATTCTATAACCATTTTATCTTTTTCTTTCTGGTAGCTCAGTGTTTTTATTGCTTCCTTTTTCTTAAAAAGAAATAATAAAAAATAGAGCAGAATTAAACTCCTACACTGTTGATGTTATTGCAAATTGGTACAGCCACTATAGAAAAGATTATGAAGGTTCCTTGAAAAACTAAGAATTGATCAACGATATGATCCAGCAATCTGTCTATTCTATATTTACCCCCAAAGACTTGAAAATTTATATCTGTAAAGATACTTGCACGTTAGTGTTCATAGCAACATTATTCACAGTGGGCAGAATATGGAATCAATCAAAGTATCCTACGATAGATTATGGGTAAATAAGGTGAGGTACATATGTACAATTAAATATTACACAACCATAAGAAGAGATGAAATACTGCCATTTGTGTCATGGATGGATCTTGAGAAAATCATGTCAAGTGAAATAAGCCAGACAGAAAAAACCAAAAATCACATGATATCACTTATATGTGTATATAAATCTAAAAGCTACAAATGAAAAGACAAAGAAACAGAGACTCATGGACATGGACAATACACTAGTTGTTATAAGAGTTTAAGGTGGAAAGAAAAGGAGAGAGGTAAAAGGGATTAAAGTGGTGAAATAATAAAATTTTACTTTGGGTAGTGAACACACAATGTAAATATATGTGTATGTGTATATATATATATTTATATATATATATTTATATATATATATATATATACACATACACATACACACACACACATTTATATATACACACACATTTACGTATATATACACAATATATATATACACACACATATATTTACATATACATACACAAAAACTAATATATATATGTGTGTGTGTGTGTGTGTGTGTGTGTGTGTATACATATATATATTACTGTAAAAATGTACAATTGAAACTTATTGGATTTTGTTAACCAAGGTGGCCATAAAAAATATAAAAATAAAAAAATAGAGTAGAATGAAATGAAATTAAAGACAAAAAGAGCAATAGAAAAATGTATGCAACAAGACCTGGTTTATTAAAAAATAATAAAACTGACAAACCTACAGCTAGACTCACTAAAGAAGAAAAAAGAGAGGACACTAATAAATAAAATTAGGGATGAAAGAGTGAAAATTACCACAGACACTGCAGAGATACTAAGGATCATACAAGAATACTATGAAAAAGTATATAACACTATATTTAATAACCTAGAAGAAATGGAGCAGTACTTAGAAAATTGCAACCTTCCTGGACTGAATCAAGAAAAACTGGAAAATCTAAATAGACTGAATAGCAGTATGAAAATTGAAACAATAATCAAAAACCTACCAAAAAGTAAAAGTCCAGGACCAGATGGCCTCACCACTGAATTCTACCAAAGATTCAAAGAACATTTAATACCTATTCTCCTCAAACACTTTCAAAAAATTGAAGAGTAGTCAATAGTTCCCAACACATTTTACAAGGCCAATGTTACCCTGATACCAAAATCTGGTGAAGATAACACAAAAAATATTACAGACCAACATCTCTCATGAACACAGATATAAAAATTCTAAATTAAGTACTAGCAAAATAAATATAGCAAAATATTTAAAATATTATACTCCAAATAAAGAGGATAGAGAAGGTTCAACATACACAAATTTATTAATATGATACAGCACATAAACACATTAAAAAATGAGAGTTATATAATCATATCAATAGATGCAGAAAAAGCCTTCAACAAGATCCAGCATCTATCATCCAAACACTTAACAAAATTGGTATAGGATGAATGTACCTTAACATAACAAAGATCATACATGACATACCCTCAATCAACATTATACTTATTTGTGAAAATCTAAAAACTTTCCTCTAAGATCAGGAACAAGACAAGGATGTCCACTATCACCACTATTATTCAATATAACATGGGAGGACCTAACCAGTGTTATCATTTTAGAGAGAGGTATAACAGGCATCCAAAAAAAGATACAAAGAAGTCCAATTGTCACTATTTGTGGATGACATGATTCTCTATATAGAATACCCTAAAGAATCCATAAGAACACTTTTGGAAACAATAAGCAAATACAGTAAATTTTCTGGATACAAAATCTACTTTTAAAATTCCACAGCACTCTTATATTCTCATGATGAAATGTCAGAAAAAGAATTGGAAAAAAATTATTTATTTTGCAATTTCAAGAAAGAGAATAAAATATCTAGGAATAAATCTAATGAAATGTGAAGTACCTATATAATAAAAACTATGAGACTCTATTTAAAGAAATTAAAGAAGATATAAAGAAATGGAAAGATATTCCATGGTCTTGCTTTGGAGAATTAACATAGTTAAAATGACCTTATTACCTAAAGCATTGTACATATTTAATGCAATCACCATCAAAATCACATTGGAATTTTTTTAAAGAAATAGAACAAAAAGTCTTCAGAGTTGTGTGAAAGCACAAAAGGCCCCAAATTGCCAAAACCATTCTGAGAAAAAAAGAACAAGGCTAGAGGCATCACTCTGCCCAACTACAAATTATACTACAAATCGATAGTAATCAAAACAAAATGGTTTTCATTGGCAGTAAAACAGACATGGTCCAGTGGAATAAAATTGTAAACTTATATTTATATGGGCAAATATTTTTTTATGAAAAAGCCAAAAATATGCAGTGGAGACAGGAAAGCCTCTGCAATAAATAGTGCTTGGAAAACTGGAAAGTCACCTGCAAAGAAATGAAACTAGACTATTGTCTATCACCACACACCAAAATTAACTCAAAATGAATTAAGATCCTGAATACAAGACCAGAATCAATAAAATGCATAGAAGAAAACATAAGAATGAAACTCAAATACCTTGGACTTAAAGAGGATTTTATAAATTTGACCTCAAATGAAAGGGAAGTAAAAGCAAAATAAATGAATGGGACTACATCAAATTTAAAAGTTTCTGCTCAGCTAAACAAATCATCAACAAGACAAAGAGACAATAATCCAAACGAGAAAATATATTTGTAAGCAATGCCTCCATTAAGGGCCTAATATCCAAAAGATACGAAGAACTAATATAACGCAATAACAAAAGAAAACAAATGATCCAATCAAAATGGCCAGAGGACCTGAACAGACACTTCTCCCTAGTGGACATACAAATGGCCATCAAAAAGATGCTCAACATCACTGGCTATTATAAAAATGCAAATCAAAACCACAATGAAATATCATCTTACATCTGTTAAAATAGGTATAAGCAACAGGACAAGTAATGACAAATGTTAGAGAGGATGTGGGGAAAAAGGTACCTTCATACTCTGCTTCTGGGACTGCAAATTGGTATAGTCACTACAATAAACAGTATGAAGTTTCCTCAAAAAACTGAGAGTTGATCCACCATATGATCCAACAATCTCTCTACTGGGTATTTATCAACAAAACTTGAAAACCCATGTCAGAAAACATATTTGCACACCAATCGATGTTCATCTAGAATTATTCACAGTTGCCAGGACATGGAAGCAGTATCCTAGAACACTGAAGTGTCCTAGGATAGTTGATTGGCTAAAGAAGCAGTTGCACATACATACAGTGGAATATTACTCAGTCATAAGAAGAGATGAAATACTGCTACTTGCAACAACATGGATGGAACTTGAGATAATCATGCTAAGTGAAATAAGCCAGACAGAAAAAGTTAAAAATCACATGATATCACTTATATGTAGGATATAAACCTAAAAGCAACAAATGAACAGGACAAACAAACAGAGACTCATGGACATGGATAGTAGCCTAGTGGTTGCCAGAGGGTAGGGTAGAGGGGAGGTGGAGGTAGATGGTATAAAAGGGGTCATATATTTGGTGACAGAAACAAATGTAACTATGGGAGGTGAACACACACTGTGTGTGTGTGTTGTGTGTGTGTATGTGTATACATACATACATATACACACTACTGTTATAATGTACAGTTGATTCTTATTGAATTTTGGTAAACAATGTCACCATAAAAAATAAAGAAAATTTAAAATTTTGATTAAAAAAAGCATCTTAATCACAATTTTAGTTTCAATTTTAATTTTAAATTACATTGTATTTCAACTTAAAATAATAAAAGGAACATGAAAACATCTCTAAAAAAATGAGAATTTTTATTAATCACCGATGCATGCTGAAAGAACTTGTCCTAGAAGATGTATTTTAGGACAAAGAAATTTGAATTCAGAGTGAGGCAATAAAAAGGAGTAA
This sequence comes from Macroglossus sobrinus, assembly GCA_004027375.1. Lineage (NCBI taxonomy): Eukaryota > Metazoa > Chordata > Mammalia > Chiroptera > Pteropodidae > Macroglossus > Macroglossus sobrinus. The sequence goes on from PVKZ01002045.1 coordinate 171,554, forward strand.
TGGTGTATAAAGCAACTGACAAATACATAGATAAATATAAATAAAAATGTACTTTAGTAATGATAATAAAGAATATATAGAAAACATTTTTTTAATGTGGACATAAACATCAAAAAATAGTGATGAATAAAAGTATTCTAAAATTCTTTTATTAACTAGAGGATTTTGAGAGCAAATTATTTATTTTAAAATTTGGAAAGTCAATATATTTAGATATTCAAAGTATTCACAAATTTAATGAAAGGAAAATGTATAAATTTCTAAGTCACTAAAAGGAATAAATTAAAAAAATAATAATAAAGAAAATAGTTAATAAAATCACTAAATGCTATGATAAATACAAATCCACACTATGTCTGAAATTTCAGTAACAATAAGTAAATTAAAAAGTCAACTAAAATAGGCTTTTTAGATGTAGATTAAAAAAAATAAGTTGTTGAGAATACTTAAAATAATGACATATAAAAATAAAAGTCGTGCCAAGCAAGTACTACTATGAGAAAGTTGATGTGACTATTAATAACAGATTATACAGAGAAACACATACATTCATTTTACATAATAATAAACAAAACAATTTAATATAAAGTTATAGAATCATGTACTTTTAAGCATTTAATAATACAGTCAGTAAATTTATAAATTGAAGATCGACAGGATAAAAAGATTGATAAGATTATAATTTAAAATACACAATCCATTTTGAAAAACCTACTTTAAAATAACAGGTAGGTTACAAAAATAATAAAAGCAAAATGTTTAGGATTGATATAATAAATACACTACATATCAAAAATTAGGTGAAGCTAATTAACTAACTCATGCTAGAAAATATCTTTTAAAATTGAAAAGGGCATTCAAATCAGAGAGAAAAAATAAAACAGTCACTATTTGCAGATGACATATCATATATAAAAAACCTAGACTCCACCAGAAAACTGGTAAAACTAATAAACAAATCCATAATGTTGTAGTATACAATATCATAAAAGGTATTGTTAGGTTTCCAAACAGCGATAAAGAATAGCAGAGAGAGAAATTAAGAAAACATTTTCATTTATGATTGCATAAGAAAGAATAAAATATCTAGAAACAAATTTAACTAAGGAGGTAAAATACTTGTATGCTGAGAAACCTGGCATTGATAAAATAAAGACAATTCAAACAAATGGAAAGATATCTTACATTCATGGAGTAAAAGAATTAATGTTGTTAAAATGTTCATAATATTCAAATGAATCTATGGATTCAATGTAATGGCTCATGAAATTCTAATGGCATTTTCCCACAGAAATAGAACAATTGTAAAATTTGTATAAACTTGTAACATACCCCAAATAGTCAAAGCAATATTGAGAAATAGGAATAAAGCTGGTGGAATTATGCTTCCTGATTTCAAATTATATTACAAAGTTATAGTAATCAAAACTCTATGGTATTGGCATACAAACAGACACATAGGTCAATGGAGCAGGATAGAGAGCTCAAAGATAAATCCAAGTATATATGGTCAATTGATTAGTGGTGAGAAAACCAAAAATATACAATCGAGAAAAAACTGTTTCTTTAAAGAATGCTGTTGAAAAAACTAGATAGCAACATGCAAGAGAATGAATTAAACTAGACCACTATATTACACCATATGGAAAAATTAACTCAAAATGGTTAAAAAATATGAATGCAAGATCTGAAATCATTAAACTCATTGAAGAAAAGAAATAGTAAGTTCTTTGACATTGGTCTTGGTGATAAGTTATTAGATTTGACATGTAAAGTAAAGTCAAAAAGCAAAAATAAATAAGTGGGACTATATCAAACTAAAAAGTTTCTGCATGACAAAAAGGCCATTAAAGAATAAAAAGACAACTAATAAAAATGGGACAAAATATTTGCAAATCATATATCTGATAAGGGATTCATATCGTAATTAGGTAAAGAATTTTTATACAATTCAATAGCAAACAAACAAACAAATAATCTGATTTTTAAAAAAAAATGGTCAGAAGACCTGCATAGATTTTTTTTCCAAAAAGACATACAGATGGCCATAAGTACAATAAAGGTGTTCAACATCACTAACTATCAAGAGAGTGCAAATAAAAACCTTAAGGATATCTCAAACCTGTTAGAATGGCTATTATAAAAAGACAAGAAATAACAAGTGTTAGTGAGGAGGTGGAGAAAAAGAAAACCCTTGTGCACATTTGCTGGAAATGTAAATTGATTCGACCCCTATGGAAAACACTATCAAGATTCCTCAAAATTTTTAAAATAGAAGTAGAATATGATCCAGAAATTCCACTTCACAGTATTTATGTAAAAAAAAAGAAAACACTAACTTGAAAAGCTACATGAACTCTTATGTTCATTGCAGCATTATTTACAACAGGCAAGATACAAAAGAAACCTAAGTGTCCATTTAAAATGAATGGATTAAAAATGTGACATAAAAGAATAACTTCCTTCAGTCAAAATGGTGAAGTAGTTAAACACTGTGCTTGCCTCCTCTCACAACCACATCAATGTTACAACTAAACTACAGAGCAACCATTACTGAGAAACTCCTGAATTCTAAGTGAATAAAAATTCTATAACTGAGGATATACATAAAAAGTTACCTCAAGACTGGTAGGAGACGAGGAGACACAGAATGGGCTGGTCTCACACCCATGTGTTGTGGTTAAATTGAGAGATATATCTTGGCTGCAGAGGTTTCCTCAAAAGAGAAAATAGTTCCAGCCCCACACTGGGCTACCCAGCCCAAGGTTCCAGTACAAGGAAAAGAAACCTACATAATTTCTGGCTATAAAACCTAGCAAAATTGTGGTTGAGCGAAACAAAGGACTACTGAAGTACCAGGCATTTTTTTTAAAGAGCCCACACATAAACTTACTTGCTGATGGATTCACTTGCTCTGACCTCTAGAGCTGGGGCAGTAGTTTTAAAGGTTCCAGGGACATATGGGGAGAAACTGAATTGTCTAACTTCAGGATGAGAGATCTAAGAGCAGTTCTCTTCTAGATAGAAGTACTGGCAAAATCCATTGTTTCTTTGTTGCGTCCTCTTTCTTCCTGGCATGGACACAAATGCAGCCACCATATCTAAGTCATCATCAACTTGCTACCACTGATCACCTCATGTAGTAATTCCTTTGAAATCCTACATCACCCAACTTACAGGTCACCTCACATCCCTTCCAGTAAATTTTCTATACAAATGGCCTCTTTTGGCTCATGCTGCAAACGTCTAAAATCTCTCAAAGTTTCACTCCAAACAAGGAACATCTGGCACTGTCATGCTCTGAACTTCTTACCAAGCAATGCATACCTGGCACAAGCAGCAACCAATCTCAGTTTATAATTTGGCCTTTTGAGGCAAATCTAAGCCCAGCAAGAGTGATGACCAATTGAGATTTGCTTGATGGCTCATATCAGGTGACCCCAAATTTGGCACAAGATGTAGCCAAACTATTTCTGCAATAAGGTCCCTTTCAGAAGACACCAAAGTAGGCATGTCCAGAGGTCAGCAGTTTCAGATTGAGCCAGACCACACCCAGGGCTGCATGAGAAAACAAAAGACCTAAAGGTCAAACTAATCAGGTACCAGAGCCCTGCTAAAGTGAATGCTGCTCTGTAGGGACACCACCTGCACAACAGTTCTTCCATTTTAGTCACTGACCAGTCCTTATAACAAACCAAACTGAGCATCAGTCCCTCTCAAAGATGTACAAACAGCAATCAAAAACTCAACAAAAGGAGGGTACACACAACCCACACAAATACCACCTAGAATACACAGCTAAGGTGACCAGAGAAACTGCACCATAGGGACCCACAAGACACCTATTACATAAGGTCCCTTCTACTGAGTCTGGGATACAGAGCAGTACTACTTAATACATAGAAAGAAACATGAGTAGGCAGCCAAAATGGAAAGACAAATAAATGTATCCCAAATAATAGAAAAGAACAAAGCTCCAGAAAACAAATTAACTAAATTAAAAAAAAACTATTTACCAGGTGCACAGTTCAAAACACTGGTTATAAAAAATGCTCCATGAACTTAGAGGAAGAGGAGATGAACTCAGTGAGAACTTTAACAAAGAGATTTTAAAAAGATGGAAAACATAAAAAAGTCAGAAGTAAAAAATGCAATAACTAAAATAAAAAATACATTAGAAGAAATTGACTAGAGATTAGATGAAGCAGATAATTAAGTCAATGGTTCAAAAATAAAATAGAAAATATGCAATCAGAACAGCAATGAGAAAAAAGAATTTCTCACATAATGAGGATAGTTTAGGGAGCCTCTGGGACATCAGACGTACCAACATATACATCACAGGGATACCAGAAGAAGAGAGAGATCAAAAAAATTAAAAGCTGATTTGAAGAAATAATGATGGAAAACTTCCCTAACCTGGCAAATGAAAGAGACTTAGAAGTCCAGAAAAGGAAGAGAGTCTTAAACAAAATGAGCCCAAACAGGCCAACATCAGAAAACGTAATTAATACACCAAAGTTTAAAGACAAAAAGAGAATCTTAAAAGTAGCAAGAGAAAAGCAATTAGTTACCTAAAAGGGGGCTCTCATAGCTGTCACTTGATTTCTCAACAGACACTTTCCAAGCCAGAAAAAAACTGGCACAAAATAATAAAAGTGATGAAAAGCAAAGAACTACAACCAAGATAACCCTACTCAGCAAAGTTATCATTTAGAATTGAAAGAGAGATAGCTTCCCAGATAAGAAAAAGCTAAAAGAGTTTAGCACAACCAAGCCAGTATTACAGAAAAAGTTGAAAGAACATTTTTTAAGAAGGAAAAAATAAATAAATAAATAAATAATATATATATATATATATATATATATATGTGTGTGTGTGTGTGTGTGTGTGTGTGTGTGTGTGTGTATATGTATATATATATATATGAATACTAAAATAGCAATATCTATATATCTGTCAATAATTACTTTGAATATAAATGGATTAAATGCTTCAATCAAATGATAGTGTGGCTGAATGGATAAGAAAACAAGACGCTTACATATGCTACCTACAAGTGACTCACTCTAGATTGAAAGACACAGTGGACTGAAAGTAAAGAGATGAAAAGAATATCTCATAAAAATGAAAACAAATTTTAAAAAACTAGGGTGGCAATATTTATACTAGATAAATAGACTTTAAAACAAAATCTATATATAGTAGGAGACAAAGAAGGACCCAGTAATCCCCCTTCTGGCTATTTCTCTGAAGAAACCCAAAACATTACTTCAAAGAGACATGTGAATCCATATGTTCACTGCTGCCTTATTTATATTAGCCAACATATGAGACAAATTGTGTTTCCATCAATGGATGAATGGATAAAAAAGGGGTAGTACATATATACAATTAAATGATATTCAGCCATAAAAAATGAAATATTTCTATCTGTAACCACATGGATCATTCTAGAGGTTATTATAGTAATTGAAATATGTCAGACAGAGAAAAAAATATTTCATATGATTTCACTTACATGTGAAATCTAAAGAACAAAATAAATGAAAACAGAAACAAACTCATGGATACAGAGAACATTTTGATGGTTGACAGATAAGAGAGGGGTTGGTGGTTTATGTAAAAAAAAAGAAAGAAATTAAGAAAATACATATTGGTAGTAAGAAAATAGTCATGAGCACATATAAGAAATATAGTCAGTAATATTGTAATAACTATGTATGGTGTCAGATGCTTACTAGATTTATTGTGGTGATCACTTTGTAATTTATATAAATGTCTAATCAGTATATTGTACACCTGAAACTAATATTATATTGTATGCCAACAGTAATTGAAAAATAAAAATGAAATTTTATCATTTCTGACAATATGTATGGATTTTGAAGGTATTGTGTTAAGTGAAATAACTCAGAGAAAGACAAATACTATAAAATCTCCCTTATATGTGGAAACTAAAACTAACAAACAAAAAGGAAGCTATGAATAGAGAATCCATCAGAATTTACCATTTGTGAAGGGAGTGAAAGGGTTGAAAAGGACAAACTTTCAGCTATAAAATAAATAAGTCATGATGATGTACAACATGGTGACTAGAGTTAATGATACCGTATTGCATTTTTGAAAGTTTCTAAGAGAGTAAGCCTTACTTTTCATTGGAAGAAAAGTAATTGTAACTGTGCATGTTAACATGTGTTAACTATTTATTGTAGTGACCATTTGGCGATATAAGCAAATATCAAATTATTATCTTGTACATCTTAAACTAATATAATGTTATTTGTCATATATTTAAATTTGAAAATTACTGAAAATTCTATTTATCTTTATTTTTAGAAAAAAAAACAATGGTTTCAAATCAAATGGATTGAGGGTCAACATAATGGGCTAGGTAAAAGTGGGTTAACCTCTTCTCAGGACTACATTAATATTATAACCAAATTGTAAAATAACCGACATGGAGAACCACAGGAAGTCTAGCTGATAAGAACACATGCATTTGTGGTTATATAGAAAAAGCCACATCAAGACCAGGAGGGGTAAAGATGCTAAAAGGCTGGCCCCACATCTGTGTGAGGCAGCACTGGGAGAGAAAGCACAACTACAGAAGCACCCCTAAAAGAGTGAGGGGTCCTAGCCAGAGTCTCAGTGCCAGAAAAAGGAGTTTCTGAGAAATCTGAACATAAATTCCATTGGCATGTTTTTAAAGAAATATAATAAAAATTATCAGATTTTTATGAAAGCACAAAAGAACCTAAATTGCCAAAGTCATTCTGAAAAAAAAAAAAAAAGAATGAGGCTGGAGGTATCATTCTATGCAACTTCAAATTATACCACAAAGCGACAGTAAAACAGTATGCTATTTATTTATTTATTTATTTATTTATTTATTTATTTATTTATTTATTTTTATGGCAGAAAAACAGACTCATGGACCAGTGGAAGAAAACTGAGAGTCCAGAAGTAAACTTATATTTATATGGGCAAATAATTTTCGACAAAGAAGCCAAAAACATACAGTGGAGAAAGGAAAGCCTTTTTAAGAAATGGTGCTGGGAAAACTGGAAAGCCACTTGCAAAAGAATGAAAATAGACTGTTGTCTATCTCCACACACCAAAGTAATTCAAAATGAATTAAGGACCTGAATATAAGACCAGAATCAAGAAAATGCATAGAAAAACATAAGAACAAATGTCATGGACCTTGGACTTAAAGTGGACTTCATGAATTTGACCTCAAAGGCAAGGGAAGTAAAAGTACAAATAAATGAATGGGACTACATCAAACTAAAAAGCTTCTGCTCAGCAAAAGAAACTGTCAACAAGGTAAAGAGAGAACCATTTGAATAGGAACATATATTTGAAAGCAACTCTTTTAATAAGGGTTTAATATCCAAAATATAGAAAGAACTCAGATAACTCAATAATAACAAAAAACAAAACCAAAACGATCCAATCAAAAAATGGGCAGAGAACCTGAACAGACACTTCTCCCTAGAGTGATATGGGAAATGTAAAGTAATCTAAGATGGCTACCCTGTCCCAGAGGAATTTTTCCAACCTCCTCTCCCTCAAACTCTATCTTTCCTGCACACATGAAATAAAAAACCTCTAAATATGCAGAAGTAATCAATGTATAAATCTACCCGTCTGCCTTTGTTCAGGCCTCAGACTCTGGAGAGTGACTCCTCTGAGCCTGCATAAACAAACCTCTAACTCTTAGTTTGCTGAGTGTCGCTTGGCATAAACAAACCTCTAACTCTTAGTTTGCTGAGTGTCGCTTGGCATAAACAAATCTCTAACTCTTAGTTTGCTGAGTGTCGCTTGGTTCTTCCAGTTACACAGGCCAAAATCCACAACATTTTGGTTCCCTGACCAGGAAATCCAACCACTCTGGTCCTTTGAAGCCACCAGTTTGGGCACAATACCTAGATACTGGTCAGCCAAGGCAACTGAGGAACTAAAGGCCGCCAGTTGGGCGGTCTTGGGCCTGTCTGCGCTCAGCCAGCCTCTCTCCGTTGTTTCTCCCAGACTCTCAGCAGTGAGAACAATGAGATTCGGTGGATCCACATGGGACATGGTAAGGCTATGGCCCATGGTAGATGGGCCCACTTAAGAGTGGAAGGGGAGACTGATCACCTTCCAGGGGAAAGCACTCCTCAAGCAGGGACCACCAGAGAGAAAATGTTTTAACCTCTGAGAGCATGTGTGCATCTGTATGGATCTCAGAGACCTGTCTCTGAGTTTCCAGTCTGTGGCCTCACAGTCAAAAACTACGGGGTCTGAGATGACTCCAACCTGTGGTTCTGTAGCGACATCATAAGGCATAACAGTGATTCATCCTTCTGGGGAATAGACCAGGCCTGGGGTTTATATGGGTACACCTTAGCCAAGAAGCACTTAAAGTCTCAAGAGAGACATGGCCAGGCAGGTATTTGAGTGGTCTCTGAAAACAGACACCCCACCCTTTGTCTGTTTTTGCAGTATTGACATAGTGGGAAATATGGGTCAGGTCAGAGTAAGGCAACGGTCCTTGAGACTATGTTAAAGAATTTCAAGAAAGGTATTTGACTCCGAGGTAGTTATTACTGAACACATGAAAAGAGGCAAACTGAAAGAATAAAGTGTAAAAGAAGGTTTGCAGAAGTAGTAGAAGGTCTGTGAAGGGAAATCTTGAGAGATAATCTTGTGAGAGGAAGGTGTAGGAGGTTTGTAAAAATTTTCTGAGGGAAAATTTTATGTAATAAAGTGAAACAAGGTTGGAAACAAATGCCAAGAGCAAGCTGATGCAAAAACAAACAAACAAACAACAACAAAAAAAAAACCTGGAATTGTTCTTAATGTTCTTAAAACTATTGGTCTGACAAAAGGGTTTCTTCCCTTTTCATGTTTTGAAAAACGGTTCCTGGAAAGAAAACTAGAATTCTGTAATTCTTCAAATCAATTTTAGTGTTTTTGAGTTGCTTTAACTAGGTTTCTAGGACTTTAGAGAATATATTAACACCAGCCTCTGTGCCTGCTTCTCAAAGGAAACTCCCTGAAATATGGGGGGAGTTCCACTAAGCCAACTGTCTTAGATTGTATGTTGGAAAATTTTAAGGAGGGTTTCTCTGAGGAGTATAGGGTCAACTGACCTTGGAAAAACTTTGTATTCTTTGTAAGCTCGAATGACCCACTTTAGGGGTAGGTTGGCCCTCACAAGGGACCTTAGACTTCCCCAAAGTGAAAGCAGTGTATCAGGTAGTGACAGGAACTCCAGGATATCTAGACCAAGTTCCATACATAGACACATGGCTTCAGACCACTACTATAGTGCTCCCTTGGGTCCAGTTCAGTACAGATAGGCAGGGACAGAATAGGGAATTTGTGACCCACCTGGCTAGGTGAAAGAACAAACAGGTGCCAACAAAATTAATTCACCCAGGGGCCCTAAGGAAGATTTTATCTAATGACCGCCGTACATCCCAGTAACTCTGTCAGTCCCCGCGAGGCCACTTGACTATCAATTGCCATACAGGCCTCTACCATAAGTGCCTTTGCCACCCCCTACCGCCCCAGAGCCCTGGACCGACACCATGCCTCCTATCTCGTTCAAATTCAACTCGATAATAGAAAAGCCCGAAGAACAGTGGTAGAGTGCCCGGAACAAAGACAGCCAGGTTGGAATGATTCCTGTCCTGTTTGTTAGAAACCTTATGAGATCCCCACTACAGGAAAAACATCATGAAAAGTCTAAATTAGAAGTAAAGACTGGGGCTAGGAAGCCAAAACAGCAGAGATACACCAGGAAGTAACTGACAAATGGGGAAAGCAGAAGGTGTCCCTGTTGGCAGCTGCATTAGGGAACCCAGGTCTAGTGCAACAGACAGCTACTCCCACATGGCAGAAAGAAACCAAAAGGAAATTACGCCAAAACCAATGTACTTTCTGTAGAGAGATCAGACATTGGAATAATGAGTGCCCTCATTGCAGGGAAACTGTAAGTCCAAAAGGGCCAGAGAATTTAAGGCATCAACCTGAGCCAGTTGTCAAAGAACACTGGGCCAAAAGACAATCAGACTAGGAACAGTCGCAATAAAAGTGGGGGCGGTAATCAATGATGTGTATAGTGGACACTCAACACCGTAGCCATGGCCAAACATCAAAAAGGAGTCAGTAAGTTTTGAGGGCAGCTGAATTTTGTCAGTTCTGAGTGTTAGCTTTAAATGTAAAGGCCCCCCATACCAAAATTCCATTAATGAATAGTCAAGAAAATAAGCAGCTGACCAACGCCAGAATAACTTATTATCAGTGACTGCTGTGTGAAAACCATGAGTTCGTCTCAAGACTCTTAAGTTCATTAAACTCTGCAGACTTTCTTGGTGCCAGAGGCATCTAAGGTTTCCAATAACTGTGACTGGACAGAAAAGAAAGCAGAGTACTAAAAGGGCACAAATTTTAGCTTTCATAATACAGGGACCATCTCAAGGTGATCCTTGGCAATAAAAATCTTGCAGGCCTGGAGATCCTCGATCTTGGTTTGCCATGAGTGGCATTGTTGGGACTGAGGCATAATCAGTGTACAAACTGCAAAAGGAAGAGCACTAGAAGGGTGAGAGTCCATCCAGCCTTGAGAAGCCAGGGAGGAGTAGACCTCATAAGCCCTTGCCCCACATACCAAGCCTCTCATGTAGGGCTTGTTCTCTCCTTCAACAATGGAGGCGCAAGCACTTGCAAGCTCCAGTCCTAGAAAAAATTTGCCAGAATCACAACAGTAGAACCTCAGGTCACCCTCAACATGGCAAAAAGAAAAAAAAATGAATTTCTACTTGATGCTAGAGCTGCTTTTTCTGTACTGACCCTTTCCATAGGTCTCTCTCTCCAATGCTAACTGCACAGTGACAGGAATAAACGGTCAGCCTAACGTAAATTTCCTTTCCCATTGTGAAACCAGGATTAGCAATGAAGTTCTCTGCCACTTCTCTGTGGGGGCAGCCCATTGCCGTCCACACAATGCACTTTTGTGGGAAACCTAAGTCTAAACCATTGTAGACAACCTGCCTCTATGTCAGGTTTCCTACTAGCAGGCCAACTACCTCCCAGTAATCTGTTAAAAGTCAGCCCACGAGGCAAACAGAAAGGGTCCCACCCAAAACTCAGGAAGAATAAGGTTATGCTTTCTTTAAAAGTGTCTACTATAACACCAGCAGAAAATGTGTAACATTTACTAAGTGTGCTAACTAATGTTTTAACATCTCAGATAATGACATTGAACTGCAGCTCCACTACTTCTGTAAGGTATGCAAATTACTCACTAGATAGTTTCTTCTTAATGGAAGATCTGTTCTTATGTTAAAACCAAAACCAAGGGAAGAATTTTCTTACAGCAACAAAGCAATCAACTTCATCTTAAGCTAGTCTCAAAAATGAGACCCATCAAAAGAAGGAGGAAATGAAATTGGACATCTTCTGCAGAGTTAATCTTTTTAGTAAACCTAGTTAAGTTTTCTTTCCTCCTCTCTTTAGGAAAGAAGGCCCTCTCTCTCAAATCCTGATAATTGCCCAAAACTGATAACTCAGATTCTCTAGCTTAAATAAGGGTCATCAACACATTGTTAAGCAGAAATAGTGTTAAGATAGACAGGGCCCTTAAAGTCTGAATAGGAGGGGACTTTAGGCCAAAGGTTGTTTTTTACTCTTTAAGAAATATATTAACCAAGTCTGTTTTCTTTTACTCAGTTAATAGATACATGATTTAAATAATCAATTTGAATCTTTTTTCTTGTCTAGGGACTAAAGCTGCACCTCAGCAGGAAACTCAAGACCCTACCCTGACTGAAGCAGAAAGGAAAGAGCTCCATGAAACCCCAGTAGGCAGGGACTATGGCCATTCTCAGCAGAAAGCAAATACAGAAGAAGAGACCTCCTGTCCCTCAATATCCATACTAATAATAAGATTCATGGCTCTTAGAAAAGAGTTAGGCAAGAAAATTAGTTAAGGGGTTTCTAGGTCTGCCTGCAAGGACACTGAGGTCACCCTATCTAGGAAGGGATTTACTGTAATCCATCATGCACCCTAAGACCTTTAGGCTTTTCCCCTTACAAAATTATTTTTATAAGGATTCCCCACAGTGCAAAAGGAGAGAGGGATGTAACTGTAACTACATTAGCAGAAATTTGGAGAAAATAGAGATTTAAGGGTATTCAGTCAGTAGAGAAACAAATTTAGTAAGTTCTGTGTTAGGATCTGGCTGGCAGAGTTAACCTTTTGAAAAGGTTTATACACAGGTATCTGTAATAAATCTGTAGTCATAGTTAAAAGACTCAGATCATAATTGGATTATTTTCCTACCTATTGTAATATAATTCTCATTTAAAAGATAAATTAAACTTTAGAAAGAGCCCTGATGCTTCTAGGGAATTAGGTCCACCCTTTTAATCGGAAGAAGAAATATAGGTTAAGGATTAGAAAAAGGACCCATTCCAGCCAAACTAAACAGGCTCTCACATTGTTATATTAGCAACTCTCAGTGCCATTAAAGTTACAGGTATTACTCTGTGAATCCACCACACCTGGGTAAAGAAGATAGTGTCTCCAGAGAATCGGGAAACTTAGACTGCAGAATGTTTTCTTAATCAGCCTCTGTGGATTGCATTCTGGAGGCAGCAGAAAATCTACCTGAGATCATCAGCCCTGCTCTGACCACCCCCGGAAGCTGGTCAGTCTATGCACGGCAGAAGCTTGAGGAATTTCATCATGGGACTCTTTATATTTGTACTTTAGGGAGGAAATTGGTGCAAAGAAGTGTGAATATGTATTCATGTTACCAAAATAGATCAGAGACTGTCCACTACCTCAGTTTTCTATAGTTACCATGAATGGCAGTGCTTTTCAGATATATTTTTCAGAGCCGCACTGGACGTGGCAGGATTTACCACTTGTTGGACGTGGCAAGTGGCCTCTGAACAGGGACCTGAGTATGGGAAAACGTGTAAATGAGGTAAGGTGAGTAGACTCCCTTGGGAAAAGCATATGCAAAAGAGTAGGAGGGAGAAAATACAGATCACAGCCTGGTAGAATTCAAGAAAGCACGTGTGTTAAATAGATTTAAAGAATAGACTGTAATAACTGTTCGGTCGCCTGCAAATGCCATTAAGTCGCTAACAATGAGGTGGCTTAATACCTAAGATGGCAGACAGCTGATGCAATCGAGACCTCACATTGCACCAGGGACCTTCTGGGCATGGAAAGACCCTAACCACAAGAACAGAACAATGGAACACCACACCCAGCACATCCGGGACCAAAAGAGCCTTTAAAAACAACTCCCTCAACCCCTGCACACGCGACTTCTCTGGCCCCTAACCCCGGGACCAGTGAACCTCGCCCGCAGACCCCCAATAAAGCTTGTCTAGTACTTTGCTTTGGTACTCTGTGCTTTTTATTCAATTCTGGTCGATCAATTACCAGGAGTAAAACATAGGACAACAAGGGTAAAAGGACTGCAATGGTTTTATACATTTGTACAGAGCTTAAAGCTATACTTAGGACTAGGGAATATGGTGTGCACACTCACCAGATTCAGCAGTTTTAGAGTTCATATAGGAAACTTGTCCCTGGTTCCCACAGAAAGGAACTGTAAATAGTTAAAGCTGGGAAAAGATTGGGAAGCTACTGAATTGATTCCCATCCAGACAAGGTCCAAAACTGGGTGGACCCACATAGGCTTTACCAGATTTGCAGAAAGAAGGCCTACAATTGCCTCCCCAAAGTTAGAAAAGAAGTTGAATAATTAGCATGATAAAGCCTTCCTCCTACCTCTGAGAACAGGAGAATTACTTGGTCACCAGGTCCCAAAAGCCCTTGCCGGGCACGGTGGTGCATACCTATAGTCCCAGCTACTCAGGAGGCTGAGACAGGAGGATTGCTTGAGCCCAGGAGTTCAGGACTGTAGTGTACTATGCTGATCAGATGTCCGTACTAAGTTCAAGATCAGTATGGTGACCTCCCGGGAGTGGGGCACCACCAGGATGCCTAAGGAAGGGTGAATTGGCCTAGGTCAGAAATGGAACAGGTCAAAACTTCTGTGTTGATCATTAGTAGTAGGACTGCACCTATGAATAGTCACTGCACTCCTGGCCTAGGCAACATAGCAAGATCCCGTCTTTATTATAGCAGGTAAAAAGAGAACTCCAAATAGGGGACTGGAAAGATAATAAATGACCCCCAGAACACATAATCCAATACTATAGGCCTGCCACTTTGGCAAAAGAGACCTTGGGGATATTGGGGATACCATACCCCCATTTACATTTAAATCGAATTATCCAACTACAGGCAGTTACTAATAAAAGTAGGAGAGCCCTGACCCTCCTGGCACCTCAAGAAACTCAGATGAGAAATGTCATCTACCAGAACAAGTTGGCACTAGATTATCTATTAGCAGCAGAAAGAGGTGTATTTGGGAAATTTAATCTCATCAACTTTGTGTGCAAAGAGAAGGTCAGGGCCAGGCAGTTAAAGATTTTGTCAAACAGATAATGGGACTGGCATATGTGCCCATACAATCAGCATGGATGGGACCCCAATATCCTCTTTATAGGTTGGTTCTCCACTTTGGGAGGCTTTAAGACCTTAATTAGTGTAGTACTCCTCCTCCTTGGTACCTGCCTACTTCTGCCTTGTCTGTTGCCTCTTGTTTAGATGATTACCTCCCTTATAGAAGCTATGGTGGAGAGAAAGACTACAGCAAAGATCCTTATGCAATAGAATTATCAGTCCCTGTCCAGGGAGACCAAGAGGGAGATCAAGAAGGTAGGCAAAAAAAGTGATACCCTATAAAGAATTTAGACAGGCATCAAAAGAGGGGAATGATATGGGAAATGTAAAGAAATCTAAGATGGCTAACCTGTCCTGGAGGAATTTTTCCAACCTCTTCTCCCTAAAACCCTCTCTTTCCCACATGTGCAAAACCAAAGACCTCCAAGTATGCAGAAGTAATCAATGTATAAATCTACCTGCCTGCCTTTGTTCGGGGTTCAGACTCTGGAGAGTGACTCCTCTGAGCCCGCTGGTGTAAATAAACCCCCTTTGATTCTTAGTTCACTGAGTGCTGCTTGGTTTTTCCGGATAAACAGGTCAAAATCCACAACAAGAAGACATACAAATAGCCAACAAATATATTAAAAGATACTCAACATCGCTAGCTATTAGGGAAATGCAAATTAAAACCACAATGAGATACCATCTCACACCTATTAGAATAGCTATAATCAACACAACAAGTAATAACAAGTGTTGGAGAGGATGTGGAGATAAAGGGACTCTGGTGGTACTGCAAACTGGTACAGCCACTATGGAAAACAGTATGGAGGTTCCTTGAAAAACTAAGAATGGATCAACCATGTGATCCAGCAATCCCTCTAGTGGGCATTTACCCTGAAAACTTGAAAGCGTATATCCAAAAAGTATTTGCACACTGATGTTCATAACAGTATTTTTCACAGTGGCCAGGACATGAAAGTAACTGAAGTGTCCTATGATAGATGATTGTTAAAAGAAGTTGTGGTACATATATACAGTAGAATATTACTCAGCCATTAGAAAAGATGAAATTCTGATATTTACGACAACATGGATGGACCTCAAGATAATCATACTAAGTGAAATAAGCCAGACAGAAAAAGCTGAAAATCACATGATATCACTTATATGTGGGATATAAACCTAAAAGCAACAAATAAAGAGGACAAACAAACAGAGACTCATGGACATGGACAATAGACTAGTGGTTACCAAAGGGAAGTGGGGAGGGGCTTGGGGGCAGGTAGTCTTGTTAAAGTGGGTTAAATATGTGGTGATAGAAAGAAATCTAACTATGGGAGTTGAAACACACACACACACACACATACACACACACACACACACATGCCTTAATGTACAGCTGAAATTTATTGTATTTTATTAACCAATGTCACCATAAAATTTTAATTAATTCATAAAAAAATCAATAAAGACTCTTAACATCAAGATGATATGGAAGAAAACTGAAACCACAGATGTCTACTTTAAAGAACACTCGCATAGGCTCATTTCCTTGCAGATATGCACTCTGGGAGCCAGCAGAGAATTGGCAGTTTAAGAAGTACAAGAGACATATTCAGAAAGACTGAGTTGCATGGCTCTGGATAGAGAGCTGGAGAAACAACTGCCATTGTTGCTTTGTCAGGCCCTCTTCCAGGGCATTCTACAGACAGGCACCATTGTGCCCACCCCCACAGCCAATTCTGATGCCTCACTGGTGTGATGACGTACTACTGAAAAGGTCACAAAGATGTAGTAATGGATTAAGGTTAAGAGCCTACGTGCTAATTGCCATGTCTCCCTTTTGGACATGTACTTCCTTGAAAAGTTATTGTTTGACTATTACCCCTGGGAACCTAACAGTTGCCCATGGGAACCTAACAGTTACCCATGGGAACCTAACATTTTAACAGTACGCTTTCTGCTTCTGTATCTCTGCTTGCGCAACCCACCTTTAGGTTGACAGGTAGTGAATAGAAGTATAGACCTTTGTGATTAAGACAAAATGATTTATAGGATTTAGTGCTTAAAACCCTTGTACCTTTATGTTTCAGGGCTGCTCCTTTGGAAGGACAGCCGCCGGCTGATAAACTGCCTCTAATATCAGAGCACTCAGGTTGAGTCTGGTTATTCCGGTCACAACACTGGCCTAGTAAGTTCAGCATACCCCAGGCAACCAACAAATTGCCCACAGCCAGTTAGTTGTTCAGCAAACCATCTCAACCTGCCCCTTCACAAAACCATGCATACCTTAAAGAAAGCAAACCTCAGCTTGTGTGGCATGCACATTTTGAAGGAGTCATTTGGTGACTGACCATTGCTTCTAGCACAAGCTGCAGAAACTCTTGAAAGATCACAGGACTTTATGGTTCTTACTCAAACCACAACTGGCCTGACTCAAACTGCAGCTGGTCTCACTGTAATCTGTGACTTTTGAGGTGCCTTTAAACTCAGAATGTTGTAACCGGAATAACCAGACTGCTCTGATATTAGAGGCAGTTTATCAGCCGGCGGCTGTCCTTCCAAAGGAGCAGCCCCGAACATAAAGATACAAGGGTTTTAAGTCCAAAATCTCATTCTTCATTCTGTCTAAATCACAAAGGTTTAATATTTCTTCTATTCTCTACCTGTCAACCTAAAGGTGGGTTGTGTAAGCGGGGATACAGAAGCAGAAAGCGTACTGTTAAAATGTTAGGTTCCCATGGGCAACTGTTAGGTCCCCAGGGGTAATAGTCAAACAATAACTTTTCAAGCAGGCAGGTGTCCAGAAGCAAGACATGGCAGTTAGCACGTAGGCTCTTAACCTTAACCCATTACTACATCTTTGTGACCCTTTCAGTAGCACGTCATCACATTCCCTACTGGTTTTCTTTACAGTGACTCAATCTTCGAGTCTGATGTTGGAATATTTGGCCAGCGGGCTGGGGCTGATGCTCTTAATATTAAAATTTTTGCCCCGGTCATGTGAGACTGTATTAAACCTCTAAGCCATTTTAATAAACATGGCCCAAGGATTAATAATAGCAACAGAATAATTAATGGTCCTGCTATAGCTGATAGCAGTGTGGTCAACCAAGCGTTTCTATTAAACCAAGATTCATACCAGTTATCTCCTTGTCTTAACTTCTCGTTTCTGTCTTTCACCCTTTGTCTAATTAATGCTAAACTATCCCTAATAACTCCAGAATGATTAGCATAGAAACAGCAAGTTTCCCCTAATGCTATACACAGACCTCCTTGCTTAAGAAATAGGAGGTCTAAAGCTCTCCTATTCTGCAAGACTACTTCAGCTAGAGAATTAAGAGATGTTTCAAGGTGATTGATTGACTTTTCTAATGTACTTAAGTCCTCATTAATTTGCTTAGTGAGCCAGGTTATGTCTTGATTTCCCGTGACTAAAGCAGCGGTTCCGACTACTGTCGATCCCACAATTCCTAATCCTACTAGAAGTGGCACAAGCACTGGGACTGCTCTTTTATGTCGAGGATATTCATATCCTCCCCACAAATCTATTGCTTTTCTTCCTTCTGGTCCATTCATTAAATATACCTGTGGGATGCCATGGACTAATAGACAAAATCCAGCATTCTCTTTTCAATAATTGAGATTAATACAGGGTGTTAAACCAGTAGTACAAGCAAACCAGGTGTCTCTGGGTGCTGCTAAACAAGTGGGAGAAGAGCTATTTATTAGCATAATCTGATTACAATTTTCTTTATGTCTAGAATTACTAGTATCATAGTTATTAGTATATACACAAGTTCCCTGACCCTGTAAGTCTCCTAGGGCCACAGATGGGCTCTTGATTCCCCATGGACAGATGGTCGTATTAGGGGAGCTTACATTCTTGATAGTAGTTTCATTTGTTCCAAGACTGGCAGTTATGCCGAGCCCTACATAATAAGGTGGAGCAGGATTCAGACAAAACCAACAGTCCTCTGTAACATTAGAGTTACTCTCATTAGCAAATTTATAAATATTATTCAACAATTAACCCAATTATAATTAACCCCGAGAGAGTCTTATCTTGAGAGGGTCTCTTGTGGGTGTTGCCTTCCATTTCTCTGTCTCCGGGGGAGGTTGTGCTGTCTTAATATGAGTATGATGAATCCAATATCTCTTCCCTGCAACCTTGACAGCTGTTGGTGTGGTTAGAATCACCGGAAATGGACTATCCCACCGGGGCTCTGGGTTTGCAGGTTGAATTTTCTTCACCCACACCCAATCTCCAGGATTGTGTGGGTGAGGTTCTGGTACCTTCGGGTCCAGTCTGGTAGCCTTAATCAAGCCCTTCACCTGTTGCCAGACTTGTTGTAAGGCCTGTAAGGACTTAAGGAGACTTATATTATTACTCATTTTAACTTTTTCGACTCCAATTTTAGGGAGTAAAGGGGGAGGTCTCCCAAACATTATTTCATAAGGGATTATTCCTGAAATGTATGGAGTACAACGGGCTCACAAAAGAGCAAAAGGAAGAAGGCTCACCCAATTCTCCCCAGTTTCCAACTTAAATGTAGTTAAGGTTTCCTTTAATGTCCGGTTCATCCTTTCTACCTGCCCCGAACTTTGGGGCCTGTAACTACAATGTAATTTCCAATTAATCCCTAGTACTTTAGCTAACATTTGGCTAGTTTGGGCAATAAATGCCGGGCCATTGTTGGACCCCAATGATAAGGGCAGACCAAATCGGGATATTATGTCTGATACTAATTTCTTGGCTACTACTTGCACAGTTTCTCTCTTGGTGGGGAAGGCTTCAGTCCAACCAGAATAGGTGTCAATGAAAACCAGAATATACTTAAATTCGAAAGTGCCAGGGGCAACTTCTGCAAAGTCCACCTCCCAATGTTCTCCAGGAGCCTGTCCTCTCAGTCGAGTCCCAATACTTCCCGTTGGTGCAGGGCAAGGATTGACCTGTGCACATATTGGGCGTCTCACACTCACGTCCCAAACTTTTGAATTTAGTCCAGGAATATAATAGTCTCTTTTTAATAATTCAATCAGCTTAGTTCCTCTGAGATGGGTAGCATTATGCATTTGGCTGATCAGAGAGCTGCCAAGAGCAGCAGGGAGGACCGGTCTTCCGTCTGGAATCCAGAGCCATCCATGTTCAAATTTTCCATGGAGTTGCTTCCCTAGTTCTAAATCCTGGGGACTGTATTCTGGAGCCTGGACTAAGGAAGGTACAAGCAGGGAGCCAATCACGATGTCCTTCCCCACTGGTTTTCTGGCTACCTCTTTAGCTACTTTATCTGCTAGGCGGTTTCCTCTTTCTACCGCACTATCTCCTTTTCTGATGGCCAGGGCAATGGATAATAGCTACTTTCTTAGGTAGCCAGATAGCTTCTAAGAGAGCTAGAATTTCCTCTTTGTTCTTAATTTATTTCCCTTCTGATGTCAACAGGCCTCTTTCCTTATATAAGGCCCCATGTACATGTACTGTTGCAAAGGCATACCAGCTATCAGTATAGATGTTAACAGTCTTTTCTTGAGCCCATCTAAGAGCTTCAGTCAGGGCAATGAGTTCAGCCTTTTGGGCTGATGTCCCATGCCCAAGAGCCTGAGCCCAAACAATAGTGTCTTCAGCAGCCACTGCTGCTCCTGCATACCTGATGCCTTCAGTGACAAAACTGCTTCCATCCATATATAGAGTGGTATCGGGGCTAGGCCAGGGCTCATCCTGCAAGTCAGGTGTTACCCCAGTTAAATTTCCCAGCAGGTCACTGCATTTATGTAATGGTTCTTGAGGATCATCATCCGGGAGCAAGGTTGCTGGGTTTAACACCGTTGGCTTTGCAAATTGAACCTGTGGAGGGTTTAATAAGAGTACCTGATACTGGGTGATCTGAGCATTCGATATCCATCGCTCGGGTGGTCCCTTCAGGAGCCGCTCCACGAAGTGAGGTCTGATAACAGTCACAGGCTGCCCAAGTGTCAATTTATGGGCTTCTTTCACTAGAACTGCGGTAGCTGCAATGGCTCGCAGACAACTGGGCCACCCTGCAGCTACAAAATCTAATCTTTTAGATAGGTAGGCAACCGGTCTCTTCCATGGGCCCAATGTCTGAGTCAGCACCCCTTTAGCAATTCCCCTTATCTCTGTTACAAATAGTTGAAATGTTTTTTCTAAGTTTGGCAGGGCCAATGCTGGAGCCATAATTAAGGCTTTCTTTAGTGTCTCAAAGGCTTGCTGCTGTTCTATTGCCCATTCTATGTTTTCTCCTTTTCCCGCTGTGCAGTCATACAGTGGCTTAGCAATTTCAGCAAACCCCAGAATCCACAGACAGCAATACCTAACAGCTCCTAGAAATTCTCATACTTGCCTTTTAGTTTTTGGTGGAGGAATGCATAGGATTGCCTCAATTTTACTTTCAGATAATTGCCTTTCTCCTTTATGTAGCTTATAGCCTAAATAAGTAGCTGAGGGGGTACACAGCTGGGCTTTCTTAGCAGACACCCAATAGCCCTTTTCTCCCAGTTCATTCGACAGATCTTCAGTGGCCCTAGTGCATATCTCGCTGTTTTGGCAGCCAGTAAAATGTCATCTACATATTGCAACAGCACAGTTTCAGGATAATGCTGCCGAGATCCTACCAAATCTCAGTTTAGAGCTTCATCGAACAAGGTGAGAGAATTCTTAAACCCTTGTGGGAGCCGAGTCCAAGTTAACTGTCCTTGTTGTCCCATCTCAGGATCTTTCCACTTAAAGGCAAAAAATTGGCTGACTAACTTTAGCCTTTTATTTCCTGGTCCGGACAGCCCCGTAAATCTTGGTCTCCTTTCTCGGCCGCATCCTTTTCCAAGAGGATATCCTTTCCCCACAAACATTACCTTCTGCACATCGTCCCTATTATTAAAAACCTTCTGAGCTATTTCTAATAATTTGGATAAATTTTCTCCCTCAAAACCTTCCAATCTCTGCAACTTCTTTCTAATGTTAGGGGCCGACTGGCTAACAAAGGCCAAATTAATGGCTCTTCTATTGTTGGGGTCCTCCAGGTCAATAGGTGTATATAAGCAGTAAGATTCTAATAGTCTTTCCAAGAATGCTGCAGGTGACTCGTCCTTAGTCTGAATTACTTCACTTACCTTGGACAGATTTATTGGTCTACGTGCAGCAACCCGGAGTCCCCATAGCAGAAACTGGCGATACCTTAGGAGAGCCTCCTTACCTTGAT
Organism: Macroglossus sobrinus; assembly: GCA_004027375.1. Lineage (NCBI taxonomy): Eukaryota > Metazoa > Chordata > Mammalia > Chiroptera > Pteropodidae > Macroglossus > Macroglossus sobrinus. Next base: position 193,299 of record PVKZ01002045.1, read on the forward strand.
CTGTATTTGGATCCCACTGGGGACGTTGAGTCGGGAACACAGCCTGTAACCTAGTTAGGTCTGCTGTGGGCTGCCCATTTGGGTCTGTTACTCCTTTAGCCACCTCCTGTAAAATTCTTTCCTTTTCTTCAGTAGTAAATAAAACCTGTAAAAGCTGCTGACAATCATCCCAAGTGGGCTGGTGGGTAAAGAAAATAGATTCTAGAAGGGAGGTTAATTCTTGTGGTTTTTCTGAAAAGGATGGCGTTTGTAATTTCCAATTATATAAATCACTAGTACTGAATGGTGAATATATAACAGTAGGTTCACCCCCACTTCCCGGAACCACCTTTAATGGGGCCAGAACAGAAGCCGGTTCCTTAAGGGAGGTAGAATCAGGGGAAGGTGGCTTACGACCCCTAGACCAGGTTACAGGAGCTTCTGGTCCTTCTGGAGGAGGCCGTCTACCCCTGCCACCATTATAGGGTGGTGGATACCAATCATCTTCTGAGGGAGGCCCCTGTAACACTGGTGGGGGCTTCTTGAGGCCCTGTGGTATAGCTGCAATCACAGTAACAGGGGCTTGACTGCAACTCTGTAAGTACTTAGGGGCATCAGAAACAATATCAATCCACACATCAATATAAGGAATTTGGTCAGGATGCCCTGGGTTCCCATAAACAACACCTCGAACCCAAAATGCAGTCTGCATATCAAATGATCCCTCGGAGGGCCATCATACTCCGAAGGTCAGCCAATCTAGTTGACAAAACCGCTGCAAATCAAAAGAGGTTACGGAAGCGCCATAAGCTTTTGCCCTGTGGTGAAAATCTTTAAAATGATTGAGCATGCACTGAAGCGGCATAAGCTTACCCTGCAATTGCCCCATAGTTCCACAATAAAGCACACAAAGCAAAACAGACACAGACTAACAAACCAGGAACAGGACTGAGAAAACTGTCGTCACAGTCTCAGCCGACCGCTGACTTACTGTTGGGTCCGACGTCTGCACGGTCCCTTGGGCCCTTAACCAGGACAGCCTCAGCACTCCCAGGATTTTGCTCCACAAAGCAGAAACCACAGCGGTGGGCTAGAGCAAATGCCCTAGAGGCCTCCCCAACTGCGAATGGTTTATCGCCCTGGTGCACAGATCAATTGTCCCAACCATGAGAAAAATCTCACTGGGGCCTCCAAATGTTGTGACCGGAATAACCAGACTCAACCTGAGTGCTCTGATATTAGAGGCAGTTTATTAGCCGACTGTCCTTCCAAAGGAGCAGCCCCGAAACATAAAGATACAAGGGTTTTAAGTCCAAAATCTCATTCTTCATTCTGTCTAAATCACAAAGGTTTAATATTTCTTCTATTCTCTACCTGTCAACCTAAAGGTGGGTGGTGCAAACGGGGATACAGAAGCAGAAAGCGTACTGTTAAAATGTTATGTTCCCATGGGTAACTGTTAGGTTCCCATGGGCAACTGTTAGGTTCCCAGGGATAATAGTCAAACAATAACTTTTCAAGCAAGCAGGCGTCCAGAAGCGAGACATGGCGATTAGCACATAGGCTCTTAACCTTAACCCATTACTACATCTTTGTGACCCTTTCAGTAGCACGTCATCACAAGAACTGGCAGCAAATCAGATGCTGTATTGTACTGATGGCCTTGTGTTTCCCTGAAACCGGTCCCACCCAACTCACAAATTTCCTGTGTTAGGCCCATTGATGGGCAGCCACCCATGCCCTGCTCCTTCCCAGGACTGTGCATTCCATGCAGGCAACAGACCTCAGCTTGAGTAGCCTTTGCAAAGCCTATGCATTCTTGGAAAGACTTTCAGTGGGGGGCCACGAATCCTGCACCAAGCTAAAGTATATCTTGAACAGATAGGGTGTTTTCAGGCCAAAGGCAGGCAGTGGCTGCCCCTGCTACTATCTGAGACTTTTACAGGGAACTAATGGGAAAGCATTAGCATTAAAACTGACACTGCAGTGGCTGGAGGAAATCTGATCACTATACCCAGGTGACTCCCTGGGATCCTGAACCACCAAACATTCCACCCAAAGGATAGTCCATCAAAGAAGACTTAGAGGCAATTGGCAGGCATTTTCAGGCCTTGAGGCACACTAGACCCCTTTTGCTAAACTTCCCAGGTTCGGTTGGGAATAATCAGACCACAACTTGCAGTGTCGTCTCTCCCACTTACCTTTAGATCCAGTATAGGCAACAACCATCCACAATTCACTTTTTAGCTCCCATCAGGTAGTCCTGAGCAATCAGAGGCAGTGGCTGACCTTTGCATACTTGGGAGTCCCTACCAAGGGGCCGCAGAACAAGCACTCCTAGAGGCTGGCACCAGACACAAAGAACAACACTTGACTAGCCCCATAAGCAGTACACTCAAAGGGTAGTGTCAACATGTACATGGGCCTTCTGGAGAAAATCTCATTCTGAGGAGTCAGCCCCCACACAGCAAATCATACCCTGTGGGTGTGGCCAATCCCTACAGTTAGTAAATTTGAGAGTTAATCCCATCCACTGACATGCTGATAGCAATAAAGGATTAGCTACAGCAGGAGAGCACACCCAATCCATAGGAAGAACACCTTAGAGCCCCTGATACAAATTATTAGAAAGAAGGTGCCACCAGGTCACACAGGAAACCTACTATATAAGGCTATCTGTCCAAAACTGAGGAAGAAAAAAATCTTCTTAACACATAGAAATGAACACACAGAGGCAATTAAAATGAGAAAACAAAGAAACATGTTGCAAATGAAACAACAGAAGAAATCTTCAGAAAATAATCTAAACAAAATGGAAGCAAGAAACCTAACAAAGACAGAGTTAAAACAATGATTATAAAAATGCTCAATGGATTTAGGGGTGTTGTGACCAGAATAACCAGACTCAACCTGAGGGCTCTGATATTAGAGGCAGTTTATTAGCCGGTGGCTGTCCTTCCAAAGGAGCAGCCCCAAAACGTAAGGGTACAAGGGTTTTAAGCCCTAAATCCTATAAATCATTCTATTCACTACTTGTCAACCTTAAGGTGGGTTGTGCAAGCGGGAGGTACAGAAGCAGAAAGTGTAACATTGAAATGTTAGGTTCCCATGGGTGATAGTCAAACAATAACTCTTAACAAGCAGGCAGGTGTCCAGAAGCGAGAAGTGGCGCTTAGCACGTAGGCTCCTATCCTTAACCCATTAGTACATCTTTGTAACCTTTTCAGTAGCACGTCATCATTGGGGAAAAATAGATGATCTCAATAAAAACTTCAAAACAGAGATAGTAAGCATAAAAATGGACATTGAAACCACAAGAAAGAACAAAATGGAAATAAAGAATACAATAACTAAAATGATACAGTAAAAGAAATTAATAGTAGATTAGATGAAGCAGAGAACTGAATAAGTGAGTTGGAAGACAAGGTAACAGAAAACACCCAATTGAAACAACAAAAATAAAAAGAGAATTTAAAAAATGAGGCTAGTTTCAGAGATCTCTGGGACATCAAGTATACCAATATCTGCATGATAGGAATACCAGAAAGAGAAAAGAGAGAACAAGAGATTGAGACTATGTTTAAAGAAATAATGACAGAAAAAATTCCTAACTTGGCAAAGAAATTAGACATACAAGACCAGAAAGCACAAAGAGTCACATATAAGATAAACTGAAATATATTCATACCAAGATACATCATAATTGAAATGCCAAGTCTAAAGACAAAGAGACAATCCTAAAAGCACTAAGAGAAAGGAAGCTAGTTGCTTACTGGGTATTCCCATTAGACTGCCATCTGATGTTTCAACAGAAACTGCAGGCCAGAAAAAACTGGCAAAAAATATTCAAAGTAATAAAAAACAAGAATCTACAACTAAGAGTACTCTACCTAGCAAGGGTATTAATTAAAATAGAAGGTGAGATGAAGAGCTTTCCAGACAGGAAAAAAAGATTAAGGAATTCATCATCAACAAGCCAGTATTACAAGAAATTTTAAGGGGGCTTCTATAAAAAGATATACAGGGAAGAAACCCATAAATATAAATAATAAAATGGCAATATATATGAACCTATCAATAATCACTTTAAACATAAGTGGATTAAATGCTCCAATCAAAAGAAATAGGGTAGCTGAATAAATAAGAAAACAAGACCCATAAATATGTCTACAAAAGACCCACTCCAGATTAAATGATATACAGACTGAAAGTAAAGAGATAGAAAAAAAATATTTCACTCAATTGAAATGAAGAAGAAGCTGGGGTAGCAATACTGATATCAGACAAAATAGCTTTTAAAACAAAAGCCAGAATAAGAGTCAAGGAAGGACATTACATAATGATGAAGGGATCAGTGCATCAAGAGAACATAATCCTAGTAAACATATACATACCCAATACAGGTGCACTTACACATATAAAGTAATTATTGACCAATGAAATGGGATAGATCAACAGTAATATACTCATGGTAGGAGATTTTAAACCTCATTGACACCAATGGACAGATCTTTCAGACAGAAAATCAACAAGTAGACAGCAGGCTTAAATTATACAATAGATCAGATAAATTTAATTAATATTTTCATAATGTTTCACCACAAAGCAACGCAATATACATTCTTCTCAAATGCATGTGGAACATTTTCCAGGATAGAACTTGTGCTAGGCCACAGAACAAGTATTAATAAATTTATGATCAAAAAAGTATTAAGTGTCTTCTCCAACCACAATGGCATGACAACAGAAATCAACTACAAGAAAAAACATGGAAAACAGTTAAACACATGGAGGCCAAATAACATGCTACTAAACAATGAATAGATTAATGATGAGATCAAGGAAGAAATCAAAAGAAAACTAGAAGTAAATATAAATAAAAACACAATAACTCAAAATTTGTGGGACAAAAAGAAAGCAGTCCTAAGAGGAAAATTCATAGCAATACAGGCCTACCTCAAGAAACAAGAAAAAGTTTAAATCAACAATCTAACTTTACACTTAAAAGAACTAGAAAAAGAACAGCTAACAATTAACAAAATGAGAAATTGGAAAAAATAATAGAGATGAGAGTGGAAATAAATGAAATGGAGTCTAGGAGGAAAAAAGCAATGCAAAAGGTCAATGAAACCAAGAGCTGTTATTTTTTGAAAGAATCAACAAAATTGATAAATCCTTAACCAAACTCATCAAGAAAAAGGAGAGAGGGCCCAAATGAATAAAATTAGGAACAAAAGAGGTGAAATAACTACGGACTCCACAGAAATACAAAAGATCATAAGAAAATACTATGAGCAATTGCTCATCAATAAATTGAACTATTTGTAAAAAATGGATACATTCCTAGAAACAATCTCTCAATACTGAGTCAAGAAGAAACAGAAAATCTAAACCAACCAATTACCACTAATGACATCAAATCAGCAAACAAAAATTTTCAAAAACTAAAAGTCCTGGACTAGATGACTTCATTAGCAAGTTTTACCAAACTTTCAAAATAGAATTAACACCTATTCTTTTCAAACTATTCAAAAAGTTTCAAAAGGAGCAAAGCCTTTCTAATTCTCTTTATGAAGCCTCTGTCACTCTGATTTTTAAACAAAACAAAGACATTACAAAAGAAAGGAAGGAAGGAAGGAAGGAAGGAAGGAAGGAAGGAAGGAAGGAAGGAAGGAAGGAAGGAAGGAAGAAAAAACTATAAGCCAATATCCCTAATGAACTTTGATGAAAAAATCCTCAACACAATTTTAACAAACTGATTTCAGCAATATGTTAAAATTACACCATCATTAATTTGGACTTATTTTTGGGATGCAAAGTTGGTACAATACCCTCAAATCAATTAATGTGATTCACTACATTAACAAACCAAAAGATAAAATTAAATAATCATGTCAATAGATCCACCATCCACTTATGATAAAAATTTTCAATGAAGTGGGAATAGAGAGAACATACCTCAACATAATAAGGGTCAGCTATCACAAACCTATAGCTAACATCATATACAATAAAAAAAAGCTAAAAGCTTTTTCCTTAAAATACAAAACCAGAAAAGAGCATCCACTTTTACCACTTTTATTAATTATTTATTATTTGCAGAATATATATATATATATATATATATATATATATATATATATATTGGAAGAATGAAAAAAAGACAAAATCATCCTTAAAGAGAAAATATCCATTGTTAAGAGCCAAATTATATAACAAATATTTCGCACTTTGTAGTCAACACCACCAGACACAAAGATGGTGCAGATATAAGAGACGCTGAAAGTGGCAGTATTAGAGAAGATTTTTCTGGGGGAAGAGATAGAATTGAGCCCTTGAGAAAGATAACAGTAAAAAGAAAGAAAAAATAAAGAGAAGGATATAGTAAAATTCTGAAAATAAAAGAACAAAAAGTTTGACGACATTTTTTTCACTCCAATTATTTCCTCCTTAACATAATATATTAAAGAAACCACATTTTACTAAAGCAACAGAAGAGAGTGTGTTTCAAGTAAAAAAAATTGTGCATGATGTGAGTAGAAATAGTAAAACACAGAGAGGGAGGGAGAAATGAAGAAGAGGAAGAGAAAGGAAAAGGAAAAGGAAGAGGAGGAGGGAGAGGAGGAGGAGAGGAGAAGGAGAAAGAATAAGAGAGACATGATCTCTACACAAAGCTACTGAGCAGGAAAATTTCAGCTGAAGACAAATCACTATCTTCAAACAACCATAAAGAAAAAAAAAGTAAAGTGACATCAGAAGCATGGCCTCATTGGGGGGTCCCCTTGATTACTCCCCTTCAAATTATAACAAATGAAACAGATACAATTAGACAAAAAAACACCCAGCTTAGAACACAAACACATCTAAGAGATCTGCACATTGGAATATCTGAAGGTGGGCGAATTGGGTGAGCAAGGGAGGAAAAAGAAAGAGGAAGAGAGATAGGTGCTGTGAATGTAACCTGGAGCTCCCTGCAGGGTGTCAGGAGGAGGGAAATTAGGTTGCAGTTTGAACTCTTTGTAATCCAGAGCATTCCTGCCTAAATGATCAGTATATTCCACGTAGCAGAGTCCAGAGATCAAGGCAGAAACCAAAATAGAAGCAGAATACAGAAGAGTGAGAGTTGTGTTTCAGCAACTACCACTTCTAGGCAGAAAGTGGAGTGGTGGAGCCTGGCCACCACCACCCCGTACCCAGAGCTGACTTACCAGTACTCTCTCAGAACTAGCAGTGAACTCAGGAGGAAACTGCAGCAGTGAATATCAGGATACAGAGCAAAGAAATAAGACACACACTGTGGCAATTTCCAGCATAGAAAAGAAGATATATAGCCAAGAAAAAAATGTTTGACAGCCAGCATTACTAGAAAGAAAATAGCCACAGATATACTGGCTTCTCTTTCAACTCACCCCAATCCACCCATTCAGGATTATTTGGGTGTAGAACACATAGCAGTTCATCTGGCTGCTAGGGCAGTACTGGGACTTCAGGAACTCTTCAGAGGCTCAGATTCTCATCATCTATCACATTCTCCAAATGAGGTGAAGTCCTGACACTGAGATGATCTGATCACAAAAGGAACACACACTTTCTTAGATTAAAAACAGATGTCATTTTTGTCACAAAGCAAATATCCAGGTAGCCCAGAAAGGGCATGTGGCTTGATCACCATGTAATAAAAAACAAACAAAAAATATGTATTTTTTTATCAGCCAGATAAAAAGAGATCACTCTAAATAACATATGTATATGTGCATATATTTACATACATATTTTAAAGCAGAGTACATTCCCTTTAATGCATAGGCAGAAAAATAATACATCAAATACCATGTGCAACCATGAAAATGAAAACTCTCCAGAAAATAAACTTAAAGATATAGAAATATGTGATTTAAGTGATAGAGAATTCAATATTGCATTACTGAAAAAAACTTAACAACATGCAAGAAAATTTTGTTTGATAGTTCAAAGAACTTAGAAATAAAAGCAATGAAAAAGATAAATACTTTAGCAAGGAGATTGAAACTCTAAGAAAGAACCAAATAAAACTTCTGGAACTGAATAACTGAATAACAGAGGTGAAAAATGAAATAGCAAGCTTAAGAAATTGAGATAACCAGTTAGAGGAAAGCATTAGTAATATAGAAGATGAAATCTGAAAATGATGCAGATGAAAGAAGAGACAGACATGAGAGTAAAAATAAATAAAAGAGCTCTGTAAGAATTATCTAACATGATTAGAAAAAGTAATGTTAAAATAATGAGTATGCCAGAATGAGAGGAAAAAGAGAAGGGACCATAGAGCCTATTCAAAAAATTAGTTGATAAGAATTTTCAAAATCTATGGAAAAAACTGGATCTTCAAATCCAAAAAGCAAGTAGAATATTTAATTATGTCAATTCAGAAAAGCATTCTTGAAGAAAAATTATTTTAAAACTGTCAAAAATTAAAGAAAAAATGAAAAAAAATTCAAGGCAGCTAAGAAAAAGATGATGGTAATTTTAAAAGAAAAACCCATTAGGTAATGATTGGACATTTAATCAGAAACCTCAAACATAGGAGGAAGTGGAATCAAATATTCAGACTATTGAAAGATAAACATTGCTAGCCATGAATGATATATCAAATAAAGTTTTCCTTTAGATATCAAGGAGAAATGAAGGTTTCTTCAGACATACAGAAACTAAGGGAATGTTCTACCACAAAAACTGCATTACAGGAAATATTAAAGAGGGTCATTCTATCTAAAACAAAAAGACAAAAAAATAGAAAGCTGACTAAGTAAGATGACTAACAGTCAGACAGAAAGAAGAATTTTCAACCTTATTAAGAACAGGGTATTATAAACTTAAATATTACATAATGCAGAGTTTGGAGAAACATGGCAGAGTGAGAGACATCCCCAGAACTCTTTCCTTGAAACAACAATAAGCTGAACATCTAAAACTCAACAAAAAACACTCAAACTGCACACCAGGATGTTATCTGTGCATAAAAACTACCACAAGTCAGAATCCTGAGTGTCAGGCAGTGGACTGAGAAAAATAAAAAAGTTGCCTATAGCAGCTGACAGAGGTCGTTATAGGAGCAGGAGTAGGATAGAAAGTGTGGTGAGTTCCCTGAACAGCCCTGTCTGGGAGTGCTGTGAGCTCAACACTGCCAGCAGCAGGGCACAGTCATCAAGGCAGAAAGCAGAGAAGTGGGATGGCAGAGAAATAACAGTTGATTTTTACCGGCCGTGGTTGCAAAATCGAGGCTGATCCACAGAAAACAAACCCCAAACGAGAGGGTCCCTCCACTGATGACCTCCAAGACTTAACACTGCAGAGCCCCAGAAGAATCTGAGCAAATGCTACTGAAACTGTCACTAACACTGAAAAGAACTGAGACTGAGAGTCATGAGCATGACTATATCTAAATATAGATAATGGGGAAAAAAAGACATTATTAACGCTTTTATAAAACAAGGGTCCAAGAAGCTTGGACAACATCTTCTGGAAAACCAAAAGAAAAGTGCCTCCTTTCCAACAGGCTAAACACAGACAATTATATAATAAATTTTCTTATGGGACAAAAAGCAGAATACACTTCCATTAATGCCCAGGCAAAGAAATAGTTCATTAAACACCATGAACAACCATGGGGAAAAGGCTCTCAGAGAGAAAAAGAAAAATCTCTAGAAAATAAGCTTGCAGATATAAAAATATGTGATTTAAATGACAGAAAATTCAGAATGTTACTTCTGAAAAAACTCAGTGAGTTCCAAAACAAGTCATATCAATGATTTCAGGAACTGACAAAAAACAACTAGATGTGAAAAGCAAGGAGAATGAAACCTTAAAAAAAAAAGAGTATCTTCTGGAGTTAAAAACACACTGCAAGAATTGAAAAAATGAAATAGCAAGCTTGGGAAATAGAGTAGAAAAAATGGAGGAAAAGATTCATGATATCAAAGACAGAAATCTAGAAATAAATGAGAAGGAAGAAGAGAGAAACCTAAGAATGAAAAATAATGAATGAGAAATACAAAAGCTTCCTGATACCATCAAGAGAGGAAATATAAGAATAATGGGCATTCCAAATGCGAGGAAAAGAAACAGAAAGTAGAAAGCATTTTCAGACAAATAGTTGATGAGAATTTTCCCAAATCTAAGGAATGAGCCGGAGCTTGGAATTCAAGACACTTTGTATTAAAATTATCAAAAATCAATGACAAAGACAATTCTCAGGGAGTTTATATGTCAGTGTTTAAAATGCTGTTTGGTATAATAGGAATAAAATAAATACTGTAAAAAAGGGGAAAAATCAATGACAAATCAAAAATTCTCAAGGGAGCCAGAAAAAAGATGGTAACTTGTAAAGGAAAACCCATTAGATAATCATTCGACTTCTCAGCAGAGACATTAAAAGTCAGAAAGGAGTAGAATCAAATATTCAAACTATTAAGTGAAAGAAACTACCAGTCTAAAATGATGTATCTAACTAAGCTCTCCTTTAGATATAAAGGAGAAATAAAGATCTTTCCAGACATACAAAAATTGAGAGAAGTCTCCACCAGGAGGTCTGCACTACAGAAATTACTGAAAGGGTCAGCTCACCTAAAACTAAATGACAAAAATAAATATATAATTAGGATTAAGGTGACTATCAGAAAAAAAAAAGAAGCAGAAGAGTGTAATTCTTACTAAGGACAGGGAATTATAAGCATAAACATTAAGAAGAGAATTGCTCTAGCAAGATAGAAATGAACATTCAGCATACATAGGGACAAATTGATATAAAAATAACTGAAAAGGGCAGGATTCAGAGATCAAAATTTGTATAGGGAAATGGACATAAGGATCGCAGAAAATAAAAGTGACAACTGTATGTATGTATGTATGTATGTATGTATGTATGTATGTATGCATGTGTGAATTCAAGCAAATAGAATTCAGAGATAAGTGGGAGTAACTACTAATATCAGATGAAACAGACTTCAAAATAAAAAATGTAAAGAAAGATACTGAGGTATACTTCATAATGATAAAAGGAATCATACACCGAGAAGACATAACACTTATTAATATCTATGTTCCCAATCAGGGAGCCTCGAACTATGTAAAGCAATTACTAACAGAACTAAAGGGAGAAACAGAACAAAACCCTATCGTAGTAGGGCACCTAAATACCCCACTGTCGGACATGGATAGATCATCCAAACAGAAAATAAATAAGGAAATAACACCTTAAATGATACATTAGACTAACTGGACAAAATTGACATTTACAAAGCCTTTTATCCCCAAGCCACTGCTTATACATTCTTCTCTAGTGCACATGGAACATTCTTAAAGATTGACCATATACTTGGACACAGAGATAGCCTCAAAAAATATAAGAGGTTTGAAATCATACTAACCATATTCCGTGATCATAGTGCTTTGTAACTAGAGATCAACTGCAAAAAGAAAGCAGGAAGAACTACAAATACACAAAGATTTAACAGTGTGCTACTGAAGAATAATTAGGTTAGAAAAGAAATAAAAATAGAGATCAAGAGATATATAGAAACATATGATAATGATAGGACAACATATCAAAACTCTCGGGCATGGCAAAAGTGGTCAGAAGAGGAAAGATCATAGCATTACAGGCCTATCTCAAAAAACAATTATGAGCCCAAATGAACAAAGTATGGCATCATCTTAAAAATTGGAAAAGGGAGAATTAATGAAACCTAAAGTCAGCGAAGGAAAATAAATAATCAAAATCAGAACAGAAATAAATTAAATAGAAACAAACAAACAAAAACTAGAAAAAATTACATGCAACAAAAAGTTGTTTCTTTGAGAAGTTTAATAAAATTGACAAAATCCTGGCTGGACTCACTAAAGAAAAAAGAGAAAAGACACAAATAAACAAAATCAGAATAAAAGAGAGGAAATTACAATATACCCTGAGAAACTACAAAGGATGATAGAAGAATACTATGAAAAATTATATATCACCAAAATAAATAACCAAAAGAAATGGAGCAGTACTTAAAGAAATACAGCCTTTCTAGACTGAATCAAGAAGTGGTAAATCTAAATAGACTGATCAGCAGTATGGAAATTGAATCAATCATCAAAAACCTACCAAAAATTAAAAGTTGAGGACCAGATGGCTTCAACAATGAATTTTACCAAACATTCACAGAAGATTTCATATTTATTCCCCTCAAACTCTTCCAAAAAATCAAAGATGAAACATTACTTCCCACTGATTGTATTAAGCAAATATCACTCTGATATCAAAACCTGGTAAAGATACCACAAAAAAAGAAAACCACAAACCAGTAACTATTAGGAACACACATAAAAAAAACACCCTAAATAAGTTACTAGTGAACCAAATACAGCAACATATTAAAAGGATTACACACCATGATCAAGTGTGCTTTATCCCAGAGGCACAGGGCTGGTTCAACATATACAGATTGATTAATGTGGTATACCACATAAACAAACTAAAGAATAAGAATCATACGATGATATCAATAGATGCAGAAAAAGCCTTCGATGAGATACAGCATTCATTTATGATCAAAACACTTAGTAAAATTGGCACAGAAGGAAAGTAACTTAACATAATAAAGGCCATATATGACAAGTCCCCAGTCAACACTATACTTAATGGTGAAAATCTAAAAACTTTCCTTCTAAGATCAGGGACACAGCAAGGCTGTCCACTATTGCCACTGTTATTCAATATAACATTGGAGGTTCCAGCAAGTGCAATTGGGCAAGAGAAAGAAATAAAAGTCATCCAAATAGAAAATGATAAGGACAAACTGTCAACATTTGCTGATGACATGATTCTCTATGTAGAAAACTCTAAAAACTTCATAAGTACACTACAAGAAACAGTAAACAAATACAATAAACTTTCTGGATACAAAATCAATGTTAAAAAATCCATAGCATTCCTATACTCTAATAATGAAGTGCCATAAAAAGAAGTGAAAAAATAATTCCTTTTGCAATTGCAACAAAAAGAATAAAATATCTAGTAATGAATTTCACAAAACATATGAAGGACCTATATAATGAAAACCATTAGACCATATTAAAAGAAATCAAAGAAGATACAAAGAAATGGAACAATATTACATATTCTTGGATCGAAATAATCAACATAGTTAAAAATGACCTTATTACCTAAAGCATTATACAGATTTAATGCAACCCCCATCAAAATCCCTTCAGCACTTTTTAAAGAAATGGAACAAAAATCATCAGATTTATATGGAAGCACAAAAGACCCCAATTTGGCAAAGTCATTCTGAGAAAAAAGAACAAGGCAGAAGGCATCACTCTACCAGACTTCAAATTGTACTACAAAACTACATTAATCAAAACAGCATGTTATTGGCAGAAAAACAGACACATGGACCAGTGGAACAGAATCAAGAGTCCAGAAGTATAAACCCATATTTATATGGCAAATAATTTTTGACAAAATAGCCAACAACACAGCGGAGAAAGGAAATCCTTTTCAAGAAATGGTGCTGGAAAAACTGGGAAGCCACCTGTGAAAGAATGAAACTAGACTGTTGTGTATCACCACAAAACAAAATTAACTCAAAATGCATTTAGAACCTGAATATAAGACCTGAAACAATAAAATGCGTAGAAGAAAACTTAGGAACTAAACTCAAGGACCTTCTACTTAAAGAGGATTATATGAATTAGACCACAAGTGGAAGGGACATAAAAGCTAAAATAAACTAATGGACTACATCAAATTAAAAAGCTTCTGATTAGCATAAGAAATCATCAATAAGATAAAGAGATCACCATCCGAATAGAAAATACATTTGTAAGCAATGCCTATGATAAATATTTGAAAAGGTGTTCAACATTGCCTGCTATTAGGAAAAGGCTAATCAAAACCACAATAAAATATCATCTTATACATGTTAGAATAGCTGTAATCAACAGGACAGGTAACAACAAATGTTGTAGAGGATGCAAAGAAAGAGGAACCCTCATGCACTGCTGGTGGAACTGCAAATTGGTACATCCACTATTGAAACAGTATGAAGGTCCCTCAGAAAACTAAGAATTGATCTACCATATGACCCAGCAATCCCTTTACTGGGTATTTACCTCCAAAACTTGAAAACTCATATCCTAAATGATATTTTCAAACAGATGGTCATAGCAGCCTTATCCACAGTGGCTAGAACATGAAAGCAACTGAAGTGTCCTACAATAGACGATTGGCTAAAGAAGCTGTGGTACATATATACAATGGAATATTACTCAGCCATAAGAAGGGATGTTGTTTGTGAAATGGACAAACTTTTCAAACTGTAGGCCACAATCTTTGATGGATACAGATGCAAAAATCCTAAACAGAATACTAGAAAATCTAATGCAACTGTACATTAAAAAAATTATATATCATAATGTAGTTGGGTTCATTCCAGGGGCACAAGGATAGTTCAACACATACAAATTGATTAATATGATATATCTCATAAAACATAAACAAGAATAAAAAATATATGATCACAACAAGAGATGCAAGAAAAACATTTGACAAGATACAACATTCCATTTATGATTAAAACAATCAGATGGGTATAGAAGAAATGTACCTCAATATACAAAGTCCACATATGACAAGCCATCAGATAATATACTAAATGTTGAAAATCAAAAAACAAAAACAAAAACAAAAAACAAAAAACCTTCTTTCTAAGATTAGGACCATGACAAAGCTTTCTATTTTCACCACTCTTATTAAACATAGTGTTGAAAGTCTTAGCTAGAGCAATCAGGCAAGAGAAAGAAACAAAAGGCATCCAAATTGAGAATGTGAAGTCAAAATCGTCACTTTTGCAGATGACACAAATCTCTATTTTAAAAAAAGAAATAGAAAAAGAAAAAGAAAAGAAACCTAAAGATGCCACTAAAAACTATTAGAAACAATAAACAAATACAGAAAATGTTAGGATACAAAATCAATGCACAAAAATTCATAGCATTCATATCCACTTATAATAAATTTTCAGGAAAAGAAACAAAAAAATTTCTTTTGCTAATACAATAAAAAGTTATAAAATACTTAGGAATAAACCTTATAAAGTATCTGAATAACCTGTACACTGAAATTTTTGGACATTATTAAAAAAATTGAAAAAGACCCAAAGATATGGAAAGATATGTCATATTCTTTGATTGAAAGAATCAATATAGTTAAAATGGCCATATTACCTATAGTTATATTCTGTTAAGCAATCTCCATCAAAATTCCAATAATATTTTTTAAAGAAATAGAACAAAAATTTATCAGATTTATATGGAAGCATAAAAGTCCCCAAATAGCAAAAGCAATCCTAAGAAAAAAGAACAAGTCCAGAGGTATCACTCTGCCCTACTTCAAACTATTCAATAAAGTTACAATAATCAAATCAGAATGCTATTGGCAGAAAAACAGGCACACAAAACAATGGAACAGAATTGAGAATCTAGAAATAAATTCCCATGTGTATGGGAAAATAATTTTGACAAAGAGACCCAAAACATACAATGGAAAAAAGAATCCCTCTTCAATATTTAGTGGTGGAAAATTTACAAAGCCACATGCCAAAGAATGAAACTAGATTGCTCTCTGTCACCATATACCAAAATGAACTCAAAATAGATTAAAAACCTAAATATAAGACCTGAAACAATAAATTGAGTAGAAAAAACAGGCTTACTAAACTCATGAACTTTGGACTTAGGTAAGATTTTATGAATTTGACCTAAGAGGCAAGGGAAGTCAAAACAAAAATTAATGAATGGAGCTACATCAAACTAAAACATTTGGCACAACGGAAGGCACCATCAGCAAAACAAAGCAGCTACCAACTGAATGGGAGTAGTGATTTGCAAACACTGTCTCCAACAATGTACTAATATTCAAAGTATACAAAGAAATCATAATTCAACAACAACAAAAATAAACAAACAATCCAATTAAAAATAGTTAGAAGATCTGAACAGACACTTCTCCTGAGAAGACTTACAAATGACCAATAGACATACCTCTTAGAATGTTTTTCATCAAGAGGACAAGTAATAACAAGTGTCAAAGAAGTTGTGGGGGTAATGGAGCCCTCATTAACTACTAGTAGGAATATAAATTGAAACAGCCATTATGAAAAACAGTATGAAAGTTTCTCAAAAATTATCAATAATTTAAATGTTTACCAGAGAAAAAGGTGGTTATCAAAGGGAAAATAGGAGGAAGGAATTAGATAAGGTTAAAGGGGTTCAATATAAAGTGATAGAAGAGAACTTAAGTTTGGGTGTTGAACACACAATGCAATATAGTTATGATACATTATCAAACAGTACATTTGAAACATAAATTTTAAACCGATGACCCCAATAAATTTATTTTTTCTCTCAACTATTTCAGAAAGATTCACATTGAAAATTTCATCTGCCCACATCCATTTAACTAGTTTTCTTCCTATGTAAAAACCACTTGCTTTATATTATACACTTTTAGGAAGAAAGTAATGGCTGTTCTGTGGTGTGTAATAAACAGTAAATATAATATTTTTGGAAAGCAATGCGAATGTGATAAAAATTAATTCAGATATTGACTATTTCTACTCAGTTCTTTTTTCTGTCTAAGACATTAATACAATACACTATGTTCTTTAATATTATTTGACATATAAGTATTGACTTTTCTAACTGATTCTACAAAATAAATAATAGTCATCCTAAACATATTGAACCTAATGAGAAAAATGCACATCCTTTATATTTAAATGTGTTCACTCTCGATATACTATTGACATTTCTACTACTTGCCATTACCATATGTGCAAAAAGTTTTTAGCTCTTTATGAAAGTTAAAGAGGAGGACATAGTTTTATTAGTAGACAAACTTTATAGTAATCTCTAAAATCTAGATATGTAAAAATTTTTTGTTTCTATTTTAAATACAAAGTTATGGCAAAAAAAATATTGTTACCAATGTATGTATCCCGCTGTTTATTTTTTATTGGTAATCACTGTAAAAGGACACACGGCAGAATTAGTGTGCAATAAAATCCTTGGAAGACCTTCTGCAACATATGTGGCATGAGATAACTACATCACAGAAGTAGTTCAACATCAATTACACATGTTTTCAGAGGTTTCTGTTTTGTAATTTTTGTCTTCTCTTGTTTATTTTATATTTTGCATACTGCTCTCTCCTTGTATTTCACTTAAATTATAGCTTTTAAAAAAGGTACAGAGTTCAATATTAAAATGATCTTTAATAGCTTTTATGTAACAACCCTCAATAAACCGTATCATGTTAATTCACTTCACCATTTCAAAGAGAATATCTCCTATTTTACCTTATCCAAAATGGCATCTGATTCCATTTCCCCAAACTCCTATTCCTCTATTGTTTTCTATTTTTTAACCCTGCATTAATTATCTTCATAGGTAACTCTGAAACTATTAATTGTAAATAATGCTACAATGAACAAAGAAGTGCATACATCATTTTGAATTGGTGTTTTGTTTTTTCTTGGAAAAATACCCAGAAGTAGAATTACTGGGTCATAAGATAGTTTTATTATTAATTTTTTGAGGAACCCCCCAAACATTTTCTATAGTGACTATATCATTTTGTAATTTTCCTTTTATCCACATCCTCGGCAACACTGTTTGTTGATTTATTGATAATGACCATTGTTATTTTAATTTGCATTTATCTGATAATTAGTGACATTGAACATCTTTTTATATGTTTATTGACTATATGTCCTCTTTGACGAAAAGTTTATTTAGGTTCTCTGACAATTTTTTAATCGACTTCTTAGTTTTTTTGATGTTACATTCCATGAGTTCTTTGTAAATTTTGAATTTTATCCCCGTACAGAATATATCATGATGAATATTTTCTTTCATTCAGTAAGTTGTCTTTTAATCTTCTTGATGGTATTTTTTGCTTGCAATAACTTCTTAGTTTGATGTAAACCCATTTATTTATTTATTTTTCTTTTGTTTCCTTTGCTTTGGAGAGATGCCAGAAAAAAAAATATATCTCACTAACAGCAATGTCAGAGAGTTTACTATGTTTTCTTTTCTAGGACTTACATGGTTTTGAGTCTTAACATTTTTAACATTTTTAAGTTTATTTTAACATTTTTAAGTTTATTTTAACATTTTTTAAGTTTATTTTTGTATATAATGTAAGGAGATTGTTCAGTTTCATTTTTTGCATGTATCTGTGCAGTTTCCCAAAACCATTTATTGACTAAACTGTTTTTACCCCAGTGTATATTCTTGCCTCCTTTGCTAAAGAGTAAATGTATCGGTTTATTTCTGGGCTCTCTAATCTGTTCCATTAATCTATGTGTTTGCTTTTATGCCAGTGCCATGTTGTCTCGATTGCTATAACTTTGTAGTGATATCAGGTAGTGTGATACCTCCAGCTTTGTTCTTCTTTTTCAAGATTGCCAGGGCTATTTTGCAATTTTTATGGTTTCAAAATATTTTTTTGAATTAATTGTTCTGTGAAAAATGCCATTGGCATTTTGATAAGGGTTGCATTGAATTTATAGATTGCTTTGGGTAGCATAGATATTTTAATGTTAATTCTTCCTATCCATGAGCACAGTACTTTCTTTAATTTTTTCTTCAAAAATATCTTATAATTTTTCAGGTACATGTATTTTACTTGTTTGCTTTAATTTATTCTTAAGTATTCTATTATATTTGATGCAATTGTCAACAGGATTTTTTTAGATCTCTGTTTCTGACACATTTCTTAATATTAATTTTGTATCCTGCTACTTTACTGAATTCACTTCAGCTGTAATAGTTTTTTAGTGGAATCTTAAGGTTCTCTCTATACAGTATCATGTCATCTGCCAATAATGATAGTTTTACCTTCTCTTTTCTAATTTGGATGCCTTTAGTTTTTTGTTGTTATTGTCTGATTGCTGTTGCTCAATATTATGTTGAATAGATGTTGTGAAAGGAGACATTCTTGACTTGTTCCTAATCTTAAGAAAAATGCTGTTATCTTTTTCTCATTTTGAGTCTTGGCCGTGGGTTTTATATATGTCCTTAATTATGTTGAGGTATGTTCCCTCTAGTCCTCTTTGCTTAGAGTTTTTATCTTAAGTCAGTGTTGAATTTGTCAAATGCTTTTGTTTGCATCTATTGATGTGTTCCTATAATTTTTATTCTCTATTGTGCTTACGCAGTGTATCAGATTAATTGGTTTGTGTATATTGAAACTACCTTGCATACTCAGAATAAATCCCACTTGATTGTGGTCTTTTAAATGTTTTCCTAAATTCATTTTGCTAATATTTTGTTGTGGATTTTGCATTTTGTGTTATAAGTAATAGCCTACAATTTAATTTTTTTAAATGTCTTTGTCTAGTTTTGCAATCAGTGTAAAATGAGATTGAGAGTTTTTACTCTTCTTGAATTTTTTGGAATACTTTGAGAAAAGAGGGTGTTAATTCTTTTTGTATTTGATAACATTTACCTGTGAAGTGATCTGGTCCAGGACTTTTGTTTGTGGGGAGATTAATTACTGATTTTGTTAGTAGTAGTAAACTGATTTAAAATTTCTGTTTTATATATATATATATATATATATATATATATATATATATATATATATATATAGCCTTGAAAGATTGTATGGTTTTGGGAAAATATATCCATCTTTTAAAAATTGTCAAGTTTACTGGCATATGAATTCAATTTTTTCTTATAATCTTTTCTATTTTTGTGGTGTCAGTTTTCACTTCTTTATTATTTCTGATTTTATTTATTTTAGCCATTTTTTTTATGAGTTCAGTAAAAGGTTTACTTTCAGTTAGTGTGTTTTTAGCCCATCTGAAGTGGGTCTTTTATAGACAGTATATGTAGGAGTCTCCTTTTCTTATCTCTTTAACAACTCTATGTCTTTTGATTTGAGCATTAAAACCATTTACATCTTTTAGAGAAGATAATTTTATTTTTTATTAATTCTTAGAATATTTTTATTTTTAATTACTGAAGGCATTCAATATTATATTAGTTTCAATTGTAAAACATGATTCGATATTTATATAAATAACAAAGTGATCTCCTTGATTAATCTAGTAACCATGTGACATCATACATAGTTATTATATTATTGACTATAATCCTTATGTTTTTTCATTTCCATGACTATTTTATTTCTACTAATTCATACTTCTTAATTTTTTCCACATTTTTATCCACATCTTTAACATCCCTTCCATCTATTATATTAAATCTAACATTTCTTTCATCTATACCATATCTATGAATTTGTTTCTTTTTTTAGTTTATTTATGTTATTTTTTAGATACTACTTGTAAGTAAAATCTCTTGCATTTGCCTTTCTCTTTCTGACTCCACTCAGAACAATACTCTCTAGATCCATCCACATTTTGCAGATGACAAGATTTCAACCTTTTTTATGATTGAGTAATATTCCATTGTACATAGGTACCACCTCTTCTTTATCCATTCATCCATTGATTGACACCCAGGTTACCTCCATATTTTAGTTATTGTAAATAATGCTGCAATGAACAAATGGAGTCCAATGTCCATTTGAAAGAGCATTTTGAGATTATTCAGATTAATATCTAAAAGTGGGAATATTAGGTTATTCTGTCTCTTGTTATAGCTTTTGTTCTAAAGTCAATTTTCTCTAGTATATTATTTTGTTTCCATGTTTGTGAAACATTTTTTCCATCTGTTTTCTTTCATCCTGCATGTGTCTTTCTATCTGAAATGAGGGTCTTATAGGCAATATATTTAAGGGTCTTGTTTTCTTATTCATTTAAACCATTTCTTTTTTATTGAAACATTTAATGTATTAATATTTAAAGTAATTATTGACAGATATATAGCTGTTGACATTATTCATTTTTAATCTTTTTTCTTTGTATTCTTTTTAAAGAAGTTCCTCTAACATTTCTTGTGATATTGTTTTGGTGGTGATTAACTCCTTTAGCTTTTCTTGTCTAGGAAGCTCTTTATTTGTCCTTCAAGTCTAGATAATAGTTTCACTTGGTACAGTAATCTTGGTTGTAGTCTTTGCATCACTTTGAATATTTCATGCTGACCCCTTCTGGCCTGAAATGTTTCTCTTGAGAAATCTGCTGACAGTCTTATGGGAGCTTGCTTATAGGCAACGAATTGCTTTTTCTTGCTGCTTTTCAGATTCTTTGTCTTTAACCTTTGACATTTCAATTATGATGTGTCTTGGTGTGGGCCTCTTTGGGTTCATGTTGTTTGGGACTCTTCTTTTCTTGGGTTTGTATGTCAATTATTTTTTTCAGAGTAGGACAGATTTCTATCATTTCTTCAAATAGGTTTTAAACATCTTGATCTTTTTTCTCCTTCTGGTACCCCTAGATGCAAATATTAGTATGCTAGATGTTGTCGTAGAGGCCACTTACACTATCCTAATTTTTTTATTCTTTTGTCATTTTGCTATTCTGATTGGGTGTTTTCCTCTACTTTATCTTCCAAATTGCTGATTTGATTCTCTGCTTAATATAACCTACTGTTAATTAATTTTAATATATATTTTATTTCAGTTATTGCCTAATTTTTTCGGTCTTGTTTTTTGTTTGTTTGTTTGTTTTCTTTCTTCATTTTTTAATGTTTTTTTTTATCCCTCGTTTGAAGTTCTCCTGAATCACTGAGCATCTTTTTAATCAGTGTTTTAAACTCTGCATCTGGTATATTGCTTGTCCCTGTTTTGTTTATTTTTTTCTGGATCATTGTTATATTCTTTAATTTAGGACATGTTACTTTGTCTCCCTGTTTTGGCTGCCTTTCTGAGTCTGTTTCAATGTATTAGAGGTTCGTTATCTCCCAGTTTTAGTAAAGTGTCCTTATGTAGTAGGTCCACTCTCTTCCTGGCACTCTCTTCCTGGTCACCTGAGCCAAGTGCTTCATGTGTGTCTTTGTGTGGGTTGTGTGTACCTTTGTGTTTTAGTTGAGCCTTAATTGTTGTTTTCACATCAATAGGTGGGTTACACCCTTATTCTGATTTGTTCTTAAGACTGCCTGTTCCTAAAGTGGTGAAAATGTGTAGGGGCTGACCCCATGAAATACGATTTGTTTTAGGAGCATTCTGGTGGCTGCCAAGTATGTCCTTTGGGTGTGTCAATTTGGAGTTGTTTGTGTGATACCTTGTTTGGTCTAAAGCTAGAGACCATGTGTGCTAGTTCTGAAGCCCTTTGTAAGTGGTTCCATTGCAGGTCAAGTTCGTTCTGTGTCCTTCCCAGGGCTACTTGCTATGAAGCTATAAAGTGATCTGCACATAAAGTGTTCTGAACTATGAGGTGCTATAAAGTGTTCTGAACTACGAGGTGCTTCGGAGAGGCTATGCTGAAAACAAAAGGCTGGCTGCTGGTAATGACGTGTTTGAGTTGCTTAACAAGAAAGTACAAGATCCTGTGGGACCATATGCTGTTGTTTGGGGGCTGTGAACCTTTGGGAGATTTTAGGAAAGTTTGCAGCATAACCCAGGTTGTTTATATGTAAAAGTGACTGTAAACATCTCAGGTGGGCCCACAAGTTGGGTATGATGGTGTCACAAAAAGGCAGCAGGGTGGAAAAATGGTATTAGCCAGGTTAATGAAGTCTCAGATATGGTGCCTGCCTATCACAAATATGTGATGGCCAGGTGGTGGAAGAGTTCAACAAAGAAACAATGGTTTCTACCAGCAATTCTGTCTGGGAGAATGCTGCCCCATCAGCCTTTGCCTTGGTGTTAAACAATTTAGTTTTTCCCTCTCTGTTCCTGGCCCTTTTCAATGTGCTGACCTAACTCTTGAGCTCAAAGTGAGTGAGTCTATTATCAGGGAAGTTTGTACATGAACCCTTTAAAATGCCTGGGACTCCAGCAGCCCTCTGTCTCAGCCACAATCTCTGTTAATTTTTAATGAGGAGTTATGGTGACTTTTCTTCCTGCCACTTGAACCCTAGGCTGGTATGCCTGATGTGAGTCTGAGACCCTTTGTTTTTCAGGAAGGGGCTACGTAGCTGATGTATCCCTCCTGATTTTTAACTGTTACACATGGGTTTGGGACCAGCTCTTTCTGCATCTCCACCTATCCTACACATCTTGACTTGCCTTCTTCCATATATTCTTTAATTACATAACTTGTGTTCATATACACTTCTGTTAATTCTCAATAATCATTATTCTATAATTTAGTTGTAATTTCGAGGTGGTCATGGTAAGAGGCAAGCGCAGCCTTTACTTAGTTCTCCATCTTGTTTGAAAGCCCCTGTAGTGTGTTTTTAGTGAAGCTAATAATATAAGGTAGTTTTTAAAAAATATTGTTGTCTCAACTAACCATAAAATTATTTTAAAAAGTGTCTATATCCACAATATTATTCTTTTTATGCTTATTTTCAGCTTTCATATAACAAGAATTGTATGAATATATAACATGTGGTCAGGCAAGGAACTAAAATCTACTGCTTTGGAATAAGTAGCAATTTTGTTTGGTTTCTTTGATAAGGAGTAGTGTTAGTTAGGGTTAGTGTAGCTTACTTGCCAGAGCAGAGAGAGGAGGAGAAATTGTGGTTCAGACCTTCTTTAAATTCCTCCTTATTTTTCCAGATGTCAATGTATTGTATATAGGGCATTATTTTAGGCCTTACACTACATTCCCACTATAAATAATTATCCTCTTCAAAATATCAATACTAGAACAAGAAAGCACAATAAGAGGTGCCTCATTCATAACTCGCTCAGCAACAATAATTTGACTGTTTTCCATGGATACAAGTGCCTCATATATAAAACCTTTAAGACTCTACTAAAAAAAACTGATATAACTAAACATAATTTGATAAAGTCACAAGGTACAAAATCAATATAAAAAATTCAGTTACATTTATATATCTTAACAATGATCTATTTGAAAAATAAATTAAGACACGCATTTACAATAGCATCAAACAAACAAACAAAAAAACTATTTAGGAGGAAACTTAACCAAGGGAGCAAAGGATTATACTGTAAATATTATGACATTGATGAAAAAATGAAAAAAGATCCAAATAAACAAAAAGATATTTTGTATTTACAGAATTGAAGACCTGATATGGTTGAACACTTTCTATTACCCAAAATAATGTACAGATTCAAGAAAATTTCTATTGAAATTCTAGTAACATTTTTCTCAGAAATATAAAAAATAATAAAATTTATATAAAAGCATTGATGTCTCTGAAAAGCCAAAGCACTCGAGAGAAAAAAAAAACTGAAGACATCACACTTACTGATTTCAAGATATATTACAAAGTTATAGTAATCAAAAAAGTGTGGTAGTGATATAAAAAAGAGACACATAAACAAATGGAACTAAAGCAAAAGCCCAGAAAAAATTCCATACATATAAGTTAAACTAATCTTGACAAGGGCATGAAGAATATACAATGGCAAAAGACAAACTTCTTTAATAATGTTGGACAACCACATATCCCCATGGAAAAAAATAAAATTAAAATTTTATTTTATACTCTACTCAAAAATTAACTTAAAATGGATGAAATACTTAAATGTGAGACTTTAATCCATAAAACTCCTAGAGGAAGACATGGAAAAAATGTGTCTTGGCCTTAGCCATGACAATATTTTTTGAATATGACACCAAAACATAGGCAATGAAAGCAAAATAAAAAAGTCGGACTATATTAGATTACAACACTCTATATTCCAAAAATAATAACAATAATATAAAAAGAAATCATAACCTATGGAATAGGATAAAATATTTGCAAATCATATATCAGATAAAAGTTAATTTATTAAATATATAAGGAATTCGTGCAACTTTATATATTTAAAAAATGGTCCATTTAAAAATTAACAAAGTCCCTGAATAAAATTTTTTTTTCCAAAGAAGACAGACAAATGTCCAACAGGTATATAAATAGGTGCTCAACTTCACTAATTATCAAGGAAATGTAAGCCAAAACCACAATGAAACTTCATCTCATACCTGGTAGGATGGGTATTATCTAAAACACAAAAGATAAGAAATATTGGAGCCAGTGTAGAGAAAAAGGTGTGAATGTAAACTTGTACAGCCACTATGACAAATAATATGAAGATTTCTTATAGAACTAAAAATAGAACTACCCTATGATATAACAATCCCACTTCTGGATTTCTGGATATATACCTTAAAAAATAAAATCAATAACTCAAAAGATGTTCGTTTGTCCATGTTTATTGCATCATTATTTTCAATGTATGAAAACAATGTAAGTATTCATTGATGGATGAATATATATATATACATACATATATATATGTATGTATATATATATATACACATATACATATATTTATTTATACATATCATATATATATATTTCATATGTAGACATATGAATGACTGTTAGAATAATGAATTCATATACAGACATAAAACAGAAGGACATTTTGGTATTTGTGACAAAATATATAAACTTAGAGAACATTATGCTAAGTAAAATAAGCCAGACACTGAAAGATAAACATTTACATGTGGAATCCACAGAAGCTAAATTTCTAGATTAAAAAGTAGAATGGTGGTGTTTGCCATAGCCTGATGGTGTGATGTATGAAAAAAATGTTGGTCAAAGAGTATGAACACTCAGTTGTGAGACAGAAATGTTCTGAAGATCTAATATACTGTTAACGATTATAATTAATACTATATTGTGTACTTGAAATTTGAGAAAAGAGTAAGGTTAAAGTCAAGATGGAGGAGTAGGTAAATGCTGTGCTTGCCTCCTTCCATTAATACATTAAAATTAAAATTAAGTTATAAAAAGTCAACTTGGAAAACTATCTGAAGAATAGCTGAAGAGGTCTTATAATTAAGGATAAAAAAAACACGTTAAGACTTGTATGAAGAACAATGAAGATGTGAAATGGGATAACCACGTACCCACATAAGGCTGAGAATCAAGAGGGATATATGAACTGAAGAGGTATCTCCTGAGGTGTAAGGGTTTTTAGCCCCACATTGGCTCTACAGCCCAGAGCACCAGTGCATGGAAAAAAAATCCACATTTGGCTATGAAAGTTGGCAGGAATTCTGTCCATCTGGGTGAGACAGAAAGGTGCTGGAAACCCAGATATCCACATAGGCCTCAACACACTTTCAATCCCAGACATTCATCCTGTGCTCTGGTGGAGAGACAATATAGCTAGAAAAGTGAAAGACATGCATGGAAACACTGACTGTGTGGCAGAAGGGACAGAATCATTGTCCTCATGTTGAGCACTCCTCCCATGCAGCTGGTGGGCAAGCACCATCTTTCCTGGTTTGAATTCTCTTTCCATGCAGCTAAATCTAAATCTGCATTGGCATAGTGAACTACAATCCCTATATCCTGGAGACGCTCTGAGATTTTTTCTCAACCAACGCACACAATGTCTGAGATTATTTCAGCAAGAAGTAGCTAATGTTGGCACACACTGAAGGTTTTTGTTGGACAACAGTCAAAAGCCACAAACTCCATTTGAATGGCAGCTGTTCTTAGTATGCTCTGTGACTTTTCCTGAGTGGCTCCAGGCTCAGAAATGGTGAAATGTGAATCTGTATTAACCTAGTAAATACCACTCATCTCACCCTGGGGACTCCCTGAGACCCTGTATCACCTAACTTGTGTACGACTTAAACATCCTTCAGTACTTGAGTCTTACAAGCAGCCAACAGGTGGTGAAAGGCCTCAGTATGTCCCAAGCCTTTGCTGAGCTGTCCCAGGCTCAGTACTGGTGAGAGTCAACTGCAATTTGCAGCATGGCCTTTCCCACATACCTCCAGGTTCAGCACAGGCAGCTACCTACTGCGGATCACTTTCTAGCTTCTACCAGGTAGCCCTGGGCTAATCAGAGGAAGCAGCTGGCATTGGCTTGAAATGGTACCCCTCCCAAGAAGCCCCAGAATCAACACACCCAAGGGACTACTTCAGACGACAACAGAGTAAAAAAAAAAAAATAACTCCACAAGTGGCATACTGAAAGGATGGTCCCAGCAGGCATCAGAGCCTACTGGTGCAAAAGCTCTGTGGGGTCAGTATGTTCACAGCACCTTGTATGCCATGTTCATGTCCAATCCTCAGAGCCAGTCAGCTTGAGGGCCAACCCTAACCAATGACATGCAAACAACAATTAGTACTCAATTACAACAAAAAGGCACATACAACTCACACAGAGGATATTCCTGGAACACCAGGCTCAGGTGATCAAGGAGACATCAGCACTGGCCTCAAAGAACAAATTTACATAAGGCTACCCTGCCAAGACTGAGATATGTTGCAGATCAACCTAATACTTAAAAGCAAACACAGAGAAGCAGCCAAAATAATGAGACAAAAATATGTCCCAAGAAAAAAGAAAGAGAGAGAGAGAGAAAACTCCAGAAAAAAAAATGAAATGGAAGTAAGCACTCTATCAGATACAGTATTCAAAAGACTGATTAGAAGGGTGTTCAAGGCACTTAGTGAGAACTTCAACAGCAAAGAGATCATAAGCATTAAAAAAAGGACAAGAAAATATTAAAAGAACCCACTGGAAATGGAAAATACAATAACTGAAATAAATGATACAGTATAAAAAATCAACAACAAAAGATTAAGTCAGTGATTTGAGAAATAAGATAGCAGAAAATATGTAATCAGAACAGCAAAAAAATACCTTGAAAATATGAGACTTGTTTAAAGGATCTGTGGTACAACCTCAAACAGACCAAATTTGCTAAATAGTGATAACAGAAGAAAATAGCAAGAAATTGAGAACCTATTTGAAGAAATAATGATGGAGAACTTTCCTAATCCAGTGAAGGAAATAGATATACAAGTTCAGGAGGCACAGAGTCCAAAACAAGATGAATCAGAAGAGGTCCAAAACAAGACACATCACAATTAAAATGTTAAAATTAAAAACGAAAAAGAGAATCTTAAAAGCATCAAGAAAAGGACAATTAGATACCTACAAGTGATCTCTCATTAGACTGTGAGATGATTTCTCTACAGAAACTTTTCAGACCAGAAAAAATTGGCATAAAGTGTTCAAAATAAACAAGGACCTACAACCAAGACTACTTTACATATTAAGGATATGACTTAAAATTGAAGGAGAGATAAAGAGCTTCCCAGACAAGAAAAAGTTAAAAAGTTTATCACCACTAAAACACAAGAAATGCTAAATAGACTACTTTAAGAAGAGGAAAATAAATAAATAAATATATATATATATATATATATATATATATATATATATATATATATATATAAATGGCAATAACTATGTACTTACAAAATCATTTTAAATGTAAATGGATTAAATGTTGCAACCAAAAGACATACAGTAGTAGATTAAAAAAAAAAAAACTATACATACACTATCTGCATGCGGCCTACTTCTGATATAAAGATACACACTGATTGAAAGTTAATAAAAATATATTTTGTACACATGAAAAAAAGAAAGTTGGGGTAGCAATACTTATATCAGACAAAATAGACTTTAAAATAAGGTCTATAATTAGAGGGAGAAAATGGACACTTTTTAATGATAAAGACATCAGTCCACCAAGAGGATCTAACCTTTGTATGTACCTAACATAGAAGCACTTAAAAATATAATACAAATATTGATGGACATAAAGGGAAAGACGGACAGTAATAAAGCCACAGTAGGGACCTTTAAAACCCTATTGACATCAATAGACAGATCTTCCAGAGAGAAAATCAACAAGAAAGCAGTGGCCTTAAATGACACACTGAACCTGATGGATTTAATTGATATTTTACAAGTATTTTACCTTAAAGCTGCAGAATATATTATTTTCCAGTGCATATGTTACAGTCTCCAAATAGATCACAAAATAGGGTACAAAATAAGTCAAAATAAATTTAAGAAGGGTGAAATTATATCAAGTGCCTTCTCTGACCATTATGGTATATAAAACTACAAATCAATTACAAAACAAACTGAAAAACACAAAAACATGGAGGTTAATTAACAAGTTATTAAGTGGGTTAACAATGAGATCAAGGAAGAAATCTAAAACTACCTTGAGACAAACAAAATCACATCAAAAACATAATAAAAACATAACCTCAAATTTATGAAACACAACAAAAGCAGTCCTAAGAGAAAAATTCATAGCAGTACAGGCCTATATCAAGAAACAAGAAAAGTCTAAAGTTAACAATTGAAATTTACTTCTATAAGAACTAGAAAAAGAGCAATAAACAAAGCCCAAAGTGAGTAGAAAAAAGAGAATAAAAAGAAGCAGAGTGAAAATAAACAAAATAGGGTCCAAAAAAACAATACAAAAGATAAATGAAATCAAGAGCTGATTCTTTGAAAACATAAATAAAAAATCGATAAACATTTAGCCAGAAAAAACATTAATCAGAAAAAAAGGGAAGAATATCTAATTAAATAAAATCAGAAATGAAAGAGACAAATTAACAAGTGATATAACAAAAATAGAAATGATAACAAAAAAGAACTATTAACAATTATATTTTAACAAATTGGACAAATGGATAAAATGGGGGAAAAAACTTCTGGAAACATATGATCTTTCAAGACTGAATCAAAAAGAAACAGAAAGTATGAATAGACCAATTACTAATAATAAAATAGAATCAGTACTCAGAAAAATTCCAAAAACAAGAGTCATGTACACAAGGGCTTCATAGCTGAATTTTATCAAGCATTAATGAAAAGATTAACACTTTTTATTACATCTTCTCAAACTGTTTTTAAAATTCAAGAGAAAAGAAGGACCTCAAGCTTATTTTATGAGATCATCATTACCTTGATTTAAAAACTAGAAAAAAATTCTAAAATAAATATAGGTGAATATTTCTGATGAATATAGATGTAAACATCTTTAACAGAGTCTCAACAAATAAAATTTAGCAATATATTAAAAGTATTATACATCATGATCAAGTTGGATTTATTCCTGGAATGCAAGATTGATTTGATGTCTGCTAATTAAATAATGTGATTCACCACATTAACAAATTGGAAGATAAATATTATATGATATCAATAGATGCAATAAAAACATTTGAGAAAATACAGCATCGATTTAGTATCAAAACTTTCAGCAAAGTGGGAATAGAAAGAACATATAACAACATAATAAAGGCCATATATGACGAACGCACAGCTAACATCATATTCAATGAGGAATAGCTAAAATGTTTTTTATATAATTAGAAACAAGACAAAGATGTCCACTTTCACTCCTTTTATTAAACATAGTATTGGAATTTTTAGCTAGAGAATCTGACAAGAAAAAGAAATCAACTATCCAACCTGAAAGGAAAAAATAAAACGGTCATTATTTACAAGTGACATGATACTATATATAGAAAACCCTAAATTTTTACCAAAAAAGCTCTAAGAACTGATCAATAAATTTAGTAAAGTAGCAGGATACAAAATTAATATTTAGAAATTGGTTACATTTTTATACATGAATAAGAAACTATTAGAAAGAGAAATCAAAACTTATTTTAAAAGTGAATAAAAAAAACAAAAGAAAAAGGAAATAAATAAGAATAAATTTAACTGAGGATGTAAAAGAACTGTACTTGGAAAATTATAAAACATTAAAGAAAGAAATCAAAGAAGATACAACAAAATTAAAGCATGTACTGCGCTCATGGATAGAAAGAATTAACATTGTTAAAATATTTATACTACCCTAAATAAACTATAGATTTAATGCAGTTCCTATCAAAATACAAATAGCATTGTTCTCAGGGCTAGAACAAACAATTTAAAATTTATATGGAACCACAAAAGACTCCAAATAGCCTCAATAATCTTGAGAAAGAACAAATTTAAAAATATCATGCTATCTTTTATCAAACTATACTATAAAGAGCATAGTAATCAAAACAACATGATATCAACATTAAAACAGACACATAGATCAATGGAACAGAATAGACAGTCTAGCTATAAACCCACGCCTATATGGTCAATTAAGCTATTACATAGAAGGCAAGAATACACAATGGGATAAAGACAGTCTGTTCAATAACTGATGTTAGGCAAACTAGACAGATACAGGCCAAAAAATTAAACTAGACTGCTTTCTTATACAATTTAGGAGAATAAACTGAAAATGGATTAAAAACTCAAATGTTTAAGATCCAAAAACACAAAACTTATAGAAGAAAACATAGGTAGTTAACTGCTACAGTGTTCTTAATAATTTTTTTCTGATATATCTCCTTGGCGGGGGAAATAAAGAATAAATAAATGAGACTACATCAAACTAAAATGTTTTAGCACAACAAAGGAAATTACCAACAAAAGAAAAAAAACCCTACTGACTGGGACAAGATATTTGTCCTTGATACATTTGATAAAGGGTTAATATCCAAAATTAATAAAGAACTCATATAACTTAACAACAACAAAAAAATTCAATTTTAAAAAATGGACAGAGGTTCTGAATAGACATTTTTTTTTCCAGAGGACATAGGGATACCCACTAAATATATTTCAAAATGCTCATCAACACTAATAGAGAAATGCAAATTAAAACTACAGTGAACAAGCACCCAACATGCCAGAATGATTATCATCAATAAATTAACAAACAACAATTGTTGGCAAGGATATGGAGAAAATCTAACCCTAGTGAACTATTGTTTAAATTAGAAATTGGTGCAGCCACTATGGAAAACATTATGGAGGTATCTCAAAAAAGTAAAAATAGAACTAGTATATGACCCAGCAATTCCAATTCTATACATTTATTGAAGAAATCCAAAACACTAATTCCAAAAGATATATGCACCCTTATTTTCACTGCAGCATTATTTACAATTACCGAGATATGGAAGCAACATAAGTGTCCATTAATAGATGATTAGATAAAGAGGAAGTAATATATATAAACAATGAAATATTTCTCAACCACAAAAATAATTTTTGCCATTGGCAACAACGTGAATTAACCTAGAGGGTATTATGTAAAATGAAATAAGTCAGACAAAGGCAAATATAAAGTCTCACATATATTTGCTTCATCTTAGTTACTTATTACTTTTAAATCCATATCTTTAATACTCAACTCAAAAATTACCTCAGTATCATCCTCTTCAGTGAAACATTATCGATGGCCATCAAATGAGTAACTTTTGTTTTACTCATGCAGCACTTCACATTTTTTTATTTTAAATTTAGTAGTATTTCTTTGTATTCAGAATAGCATTTGTTTGTATATATTGTTTCCTATCTCCAAAATATAAGTGATTTGGAAGCAAAGATTATTACTTTGCCAATTTTGTGCAGTGATTTTGAGTATTTTTTTTTCCAACGAAAGACACTCTCTAAGGCAAATTTTCTTTCTGTGTGCCAAGATTTAACACCATGCTATCATTAACATTATCTGTAGACAGTATAGAAATAAGAGCCAATTTTTGCTTTGCCTTGTGGATATTCAGCCCTACTATGTAAATTTCTGGCCCTAGGATACTGTGCACAATGATAGATTTGCTCTTTGTATTTTAGTACATTAATTCTAAGTATTACACTTTCCTGGCCCCTGACTTTCCTAAAGGGTGTGTGTGTGTGTGTGTGTGTGTGTGTGTGTGTGTGTGTGTGTGTGTGTATGCGTGTGTGTGCAAATCATTTAGTCAAGTCTCAGATGTTCTTCAAAATGGGTAGCTGGTAGAAATCTCAGCAGGATTTTTGTTAGAGGCAACAGAATGAGTTCTACTGGTTTTCAAATTTACTGCTTCAATTATTGCAACTTTTCCCAAAAGCTCAAGGAGTTATTTCACACCTTTGTGTTCTTATATTTTATTTTTAAAATATGTCTTGTTATTAGCAATAAATTAGAGATTGTAATTGTAATTGATATTTTTGTAACAATTCCTGTCAGTAAAATTAACTGTTATATTTACAGCTTCTCTATTTTCTACTTAAGAGATGCTTAAATGGAGTTAAAGAAGCAAATCTGAGTTAATTTTTTTAGTTATATCATTTCAATAGCCTTCTCTTTATGCCATTTTATCTTTACATGAGGCTGCAATATAATGTATGATATTGTTTGGCCTTATTGAAGAATAAGGGAATTCAATTAACATTCCCTTACATTAATAGATAGCTCTTCTCACTATACATATATTTTGCTTTCCTTGGCCTTTATAAAGTAGCCATCTCAACACTAGTATAGAAATACAGTTAAATTACATCATTTGAAATTAGCAGTAGTCACTGTTTTTCATCTCTACTTTTCCATGTCCCTTATTCTGCCCACACTTTTTTTTAAAATGTGGCCCCACCACAAACTAATATTTAAAAAAAAAATATTACTGGGATTTTAGTTAGTTCTCTTTTAAATAAACAGAACTAAAAATATAATGTTGATTTTTATTTTAGAATTTAGTTTTAGAGTTTCTTTATAATTTCATTATATTTGCTGGCCCATGAGGTGTGAATCAGTGCTTGCCATATGATATTCAAAAGGACATAAATTTAGTA
The DNA here is from genome assembly GCA_004027375.1 of Macroglossus sobrinus. Taxonomy (NCBI): domain Eukaryota; kingdom Metazoa; phylum Chordata; class Mammalia; order Chiroptera; family Pteropodidae; genus Macroglossus; species Macroglossus sobrinus. The sequence goes on from PVKZ01002045.1 coordinate 226,846, forward strand.
TATATTGTCACTCACCAATATTAATCATGTATGTAATTAGTAAATAATAAATGGGTAATTTTCAAGATGCCTGGTCTAGATTAGAAGAGAATAATACAGAGTTCAGAGCTTTTTACATACATTTCACCTAGGTTCTCTTAAGATGATTAAATAGTAAGTAAACCATCTTTGCTGAAATGAGCTTTTAAAAACTAAATAATTTCATCTTTATTGTTGTTATCTATGCATTACATCTAAATATCATATTGTGCATTAATGTTTTCTATACCTTTAAGATTTCATACTGATATGTATTTCCCCCTTTTCTTCACTGATTTTGTGGGGGATTAATAAAAAGATTAAAACAAAAAATATCTACAGCATAAGGAAACCTTAAGAAAAGGAAGGTAAATTATGCAGAATATTTAATTTAATTAAGCAGGAATTTAAACTGAATAAATATACAATGGTTTAGAAGTCTCTTTATCCATAGGCAGAGCTCTGATATTTAATCACTAAATATATATAACATTCTTTCCTAAAACAAAAAAATGTGACATAGAAGTTGAGGGGATGGATGACAAAACAGACCATGAGTTGTTAGGGAAAATTGTACAACTTTGCCTCAGCATATTCAGGAACCAAGTAATTTATTCAAACAGTTAAATGGTCTATAAATTATAATCATCTTGTATAAATTAAATGCATATTCAATATTGAGTGTCTAAGATATAAGCTCCATAAACAACCCAGATAACATTTGTTCAAAAGGTGCAATAACTTTTACCACGTGTTTGTTTCTCAGAAATACCTGTAATCCAATAAGCTACATATAAATTTCAACTATAATTATGAAATGTAGCTAAAAATATTTTTAATAATTATACTTTCTGCTGGTGTCATTTGGGAGTATTAATGCATTTGGTACCTGATTTAAAAAAAAAAACCCTGCTATTTAAATAGATATTTCCATGGTGATAAAGTGCGTGTTTTAAAATTAAAGAAATGTTAGGGTCTTTTTTCAAGGACCTAAACATCTTTTGACACACACTTCTTGGCTTTGTAAAATTTTACCATATCTCCCACACCTTTCATCTTCCTAGATTCACATGTCCTAATGTTGTTGCCTGGGTAAGTTTGTCTAACCAATCATTTTATCATTTTAGTTTCCCTTTGCCAAACTTTTTCCAGATGAGTTTTTTTGAATCCTCTTTTAGTGTTCCATAATAAAATGCCTGTCCAAGTGAAATACTTTCTTAAGTAGATACTGCAAAAAAATTATATCAGGAAGCAATTATTTCTTTATTAATTATTTAGTATAGTTCCTGCTAGGGTATGACAGTGATCATCTATTGACTATGTGTAATTCTGAGTATTGCTATGGCTTCTATAGGAAGTAGAAATAGTACTTTAACATATACAGAGTATAATTTTACTTGAAAATTTTATGATAAAATTATACATAAGAATAAATATCAGCATTAATAAATTGAAGTGGCTTGTAGTAATGATTTGTCGTGAGTAGGAAGTATAGAATCTAAATAATATTTAAAAATTGTGACATAAATTGATTAAACTTGTGTAGACCCAAATTGATTAAGCTACCTATAATTATGTATTTTAAATTAATAATATTTGAAGTATTGAATTTCTACTTCATTTATCATTAAAAGTGAATGACATGTAAATAACATTTAAGAAACAAAATATAAAATTAAGAGAGAAAACAAGGGTTTAGTTTGAACTGTGTTATTCTACTACTTGGTTGTTAATTTGTTCCATGACCTTCAGTCAGTTACCACACTGTGTCAGAGAGGATATAACAATCATGACCTGCTTCACAGGGACATGCTATACCTTAATTGATGTGTGTTAAGTGTCTAGAGGTACTTTAATGAAACCCATTATTGAAATGCAATTATTAACGTTTAAGATAATGAAGTTAGTTTAGATAGATTTGCCGAGCCTGGTATGAAAATGATTTCTAAGTTCAAGAATAAAAATTCCCTGATGCAAAACATTTAAAAAATAAAATCATAATTGGCTTATTTGCTGACCTTAGCAGCATCAGAGCTTAGAGTTGATTGCTCTGTCTCTGATCTAGTGCTTTGCAATCAATGTGAATTACTGCAGAGATGCTAAAAGATAATTTTGCAAAAATGTCAAAAAATGCAAGGTTTGGGAGAACTGCATAAGCTATAAATGACTATCGATTTTATAAAGGTTGGTAAATTACTACTATAACACCTTACTTTAAGATAGATTGCAAATCTTGCTTTTTAAGCTAGATCAACTTTGATTTTAACATTCAGGTAAGGTTTATTGTATTATATGTATTAATTTTATCCATAAGAAATTTAGAAGGTCTGCGCTTATCTAGTAGAAACCAGTTGTGAAATTCCTAGTAGAACTCTTCCTTCTATTCAACAATCAATTCCTGTCTATACAATTCAGCAGGCTTGTCTTCATACTCAGAGGAGAGACTAGACTAGAAATAAGTTAAAAAAAGAAATTATATATATATATATATATATATATATATATATATTCTTGAAATGACAAAAAATAACGAAAAGCATTATCAGAAAATGTTCTGAGTAACATACATTCAATCTTAAGAAATGGCATATTTACCTTTCTCATTTTAAATTATTTTTAATTGATACCAATTGATTTTTAATAGCAAAAAATGTCTAGAACAGAGTCACACAAACTGAAAATTAAAAGCTTAGATTTTCTTCAATTAGATCTTAGTTTTTAGTCACAATGTAAAAGCTTTCAGTGCTTTTAAAAGTACATATGTGCACAATGCAGCTCCTCCAGTCAAGATGACAGAGTAGGTAAATATTGTGCTTGCTTCCTCTAAAAATCACAACTAAACTGCAGAACAACCATCATGAAGAATCACCTGAAGACTAGCTGAATAGAATTCTTATAACTAGGGATAGACAGAAGAAGTCACATTGAGAGCGATAGAATGGGTGTAACATTCTGGTATCACAGAAATGAGTAATGGTTAAGAAACAAGAGGGCAAATATATGGAGACAGAGAGAAATCTAATTATGGGTGGTGAACACACAATGCAATACATATATGTCTTATTGTTGAATTGTACATTTGAAACGTACTGGATTTCGTTAACCAAAGTTATCATAATAAAAATAAATGAATAGGAAAAATAAATAAATTATTTAGAAAAAGAAAAAGAAGAGGAATATCTTGGAAATCAACCCTGAAAAGTGACAGGTCTCAGTCTCACACCAGGCTTTCCAGTCAAGCATTTAAGTGCTGGGAAAAGAAGTCTGCATAACATCTGGCTGTGAAAACCAGTGGAGATTGTGGCAGAGTGAGATGGAGGGCTCCTAGAGTCTTAGACATTTCTTTAAAATGGTCTGAGCATAAACTTACTCACTAATGAACTCACTTACTCTGAGCTCTAGTCCTAGAAAAGCAGCTAAGAAAGTGACAAACACATACAGGGAGAAACCAAATTTTCTGGCTTCAGGGAAAAAGCTAGAGCAGCAGCTTTCTCCTAGAAAGAAGTGTTGGCAGAAAGCATTGTTTCTTTGTCGAGCCCACCTCCAAACCAGCCTGCAGATGCAAACAGATGCCATATTTGAGTATCTATTAACTTAGCTAACATCATTTACCCTACCCTGATGATTCCCTGAGACACTTCCCCCACTTTTGAGCTAATTCAACTAATTTCCAGTGGCTTTTTCACACAAACATCCTGTCTTGGCTCATGTTGCAAAATTTCCAAAATTCTCTCAAATGTTCATGAAGTCTAAAATAGCAGCATCTAGCCTTGACATACTCTGAACCTATTGGAAATCATCTATTTAAACATATTGCTTAAAATGGTGTTGTTGTGACTTCAGAGGCAAGTCTGGGCCACCTTAGGAAGCCCCTTTGCTTCAATGTCTTGCTCCTGGATGTGGCATCCTTGAAGCCCCATATCAGATAGGGAAGGCAGTGGGAGCAAAGCAATTACTGGATGCCCTGCTGTCCTGTGATGTTTGATATGTGTTCTCCCATATGACTGACCAGTTCTCATGGCATGCATCTCTGAGCCACCCAAAACGCTTCACTATTCAAAGAGCTAGTGGTTCTTCATTCCAGTATCATTGTGTCCTAGCTTGTCAGCATTCATTAGTGGTAATATTCTGTATGTGTAATAAATTTGTATACCCTAAAAAAGAATACATTATAGGGAATGAATAGTAGAATAAACAAAGCAGAGGATTTGGATTAGCAATTTAGAGGAATAGATAGCAGAAAATACCCAGTCAGAATGGCAATAAGAAAATAAGTGTCCAAAAAAAATGAAGATAGTTTAAGAAGACTCTGGGTCAACATCAATCATACAAATATTTTACATTATAGGGATACCAGAAGGAGAAGAAAGAAAGAGAATTGAAAATTAATTTAAAGAAATAATGATGGAAAACCCTTAACCTGGTGAAGGAAATAGACATATGATTCCCAGAAGTTCAGTTTCTCAACAACATGAATTCAAAGAGGTCCATGCCAATGCACATAATAATTAAAATGTACAAGTTTAAAGACAATGTAAGAGTCTTAAAAGCAACAAGAGAAAAGGAGTTAGTTACCCATGAGGAAGATTCCGTTAGATTGCCAGTTGATTTCTCAACAGAAACTTTGAAGTCCAGATGTAATAGGCAGGAAATATTCAAAGTGATGAAAATCAAAAACTTACAACCAAGAGTATTCTACCCAGCAAAGTTATTATTTAAAATTAAAGGACAGAGAGCTTCTTAGACAAGAAAAAGCTAAAAGAGTTCAGCAACCCAAATAAGTATTACTAGAAGAAATGTTAGAGGATTTTAAGAAGAAAAAAATGTGAAGAATAAAATGGCATGACAATAGATTTATCAACAATTACTTGAAATGTAAATAGATTTAGTGCTTCAATTAAAAGATATAGTGTGACTGAATAGATAAGAAAACAAGATTTTTTTTATATGCTGCCTACTGATGACTATCTTCAGCTTGAAAGACACACACAGACTTAAAGTAAAAAGAGGAGAAAAGAGAGGAGAAAAGATATTCAATAAAAATGGAAACAATAAAAAGTTGGGGTAATGGTATTTATACCAGACAAAATAGATTATAAAACAAAAGCTGTAGCAAGAGACAAAATAATCCAGTTGTTTCATTTCTGGGTATTTTATTCAAAGAAATCCAAAACACTACTTTTATGGGACATTTGAGTCCATATGTTCATTTCAGCTTTATTTACAACAGCCAAGATATAGAGGCAACCTGGTTGTCTATCAATGGATGAATGGATGAAGAAGAGGTGGTATAATTATACAATAAAATATGTCAGCCATAAAAAAAATATCTTGTTATCTACAATAATGCGATTAGACCTAGAGTGTATGGTGCTGAGAGGAGTATATTAGACAGAAAAATAAATATACCATATAATTTTACTTTCCTGTGGACTCTAAAGAACAAAATAAGAAAAACAAAACAAATAAACTTATAAAAACAGAAAACATTTTTATGGTTTCTTGATGTGTTGGGAGCCATTTCTGCTGCCTGTCTTGAGACAAGATTAAAGTTGCCTGCAAGCTAGAAGTTTGTAGGACAGGTGGGCTCTATGCAGAAGGAGGGAGTTTTGGCTTAATGTAAAGAGTTGAACGTCCCTTGCCCCAGGGAATTGGAGACAGAAAATAGGATAAAAGAGGTTTTAAGAGAACTTATGACAATGTCAGCAATTGTTAGCGTATCTGTGGATTTTGCTTCCCATGCATTTCCAAGAGTATAAATATGCTGTACTTAATAAACTCTGCGCGCAGTATTTACTGTTAGCCCTCCCGACTCTATCTCTTTGTCTCTCTCTCTGTCTCTCTCATTTTTCTATGTTTCTCAATCCTCACTCCCCCGCCTCAGGAACTGTTCGGTCTTAGCCGGCGGGCTCCGGCATTGATGGGAGAGGTTTTGGGGGTTGGGTGAAAATGGGGAAGGAATTAAAAAGTACAAATTGATAGTTACAAAATAGTCATGGGAATGTAAAGTATAACATAAAGAATATAGTCAATAATGTAATAACTATGTGTGGTGTCAGATGGGTACTAGATTATCAGGATGAGCACTTGTAATTTATATAAATGTCTAATCACTCTTTATATGTTGTATACCTAAAACTAATTTAATACTGATTGTCAACTCTAATATAAAATTGAACAAAATTATAAAAGTACATAATGTTATATTTTGTTAGGGTTCACTTTTCATTTATATTTGCTAAGAATTTTAGAAATAATATATTAACAACTGTGACCAACACCCATGATATCACTTTTCACAATTAACAAAATTATCCTATATTTGTGAAAACGTTTTTTATTTACTATTTTATGGTATATATGTATTTAACATGGAAAACATCATTTAAAAGTCTTTATTTTTTCCCTCAGTTTAATTCCCCCCCCAACTTTATCAGATCATATTACTAGTATGAATATTTTATTATTACAATATGTTTTAATATTTTGTTACATTGCATATATGTGTATATTAGTAGTTTTAGTATTTTCATGTTTTAAATACATATTAATGGCATTATATTACTTGTATCATTGTGCAATTGGGTTTTTCACATAATATTTTATTCTTATATATTACCATTTAGGCATACAAACCTATTTCATTCATTTTCACATATATAGTAAGTATTCCATTGTATTCTTATACTATAATATTCATATATGTACCTTTATTGATGGGCATTTAGATTGTTTTTTTTTTTTGCCATTGTAGTGTATAAATGTCTTCTAATGCATATGTGCAACTATCTTTTTTTTTTGGTGGTATGTACCTAGGAGTTGAAATACTATATATATATATATATATATATATATATATATATATATATATATATATATTTATTTATTTTACCAGATATTATACATTGCCTTCTGAAGATTTTATATCTCTGAAAACTGTCTTTAATAACACATAAGAGTTGAAAAAATTAAATATTATATTATCACTTGGCAAAGAAATACAGAATAGTGTACAATGATCAAATGTATATGTATATGTATATGTATATTTTAATTTGGTAATGCTGCCAGATTGGTTGTCTTAAACCACATAAATTAATTTTTCATAGTTCTGGATGTTTGATTTCTTCTGAGGCCTTTCTCCTTTGCTTGCTTCTCGCTGCATCTTTACATCACCTTTCTTCTGTGCTCATGCATTTGTTGTGCCTCTTTACATATCCAATTTAATCCTTTTATGAGAATACCAGTAAGAATAAGTGAAAGCCTACCCATATGACTTTATTTAACCTACATTACCATTTTAAAGGCCCTGTATCCAAATATAGTCACATTCTTGGGTAATTAAGGATTCGGAAATCAAAGTATAAATTTTGGGAAACACAATTTAGTTCATAATATCGTGTATATATAAGTTATATATAAAACATATACATATAATTTAGAAAACTAATTGAAATATTCATTTAATGAGTATAAGATTGGAATTATTTTTTTAAATAAAAGCAGATTTTAACTTTAAAATGTAGAATAAGAAATATGAGGAGCTCTATTTCTGAAAATGCAATCTGCTTTTCTCCATCTTGTAGCTCCCGCATCACAACACTTTCCAAAGAAATTATAAATGTGTTCTATTTAAAACTGAAAGCCTGTTACCTGAATTTTAGAGGAAGGTTGTTAATGAACCAAGCTAGCCATATAAACCCAGTTGAATTTTACAGTTTTAAAATCAAGGGAGTAGATGGTAATGTATTTCAAGTAAGATAGTACAGAAACAATGCTTTAAAAATGAATAATTTTATTAATATAATTGGGCAATACATAAAGGCATTCCATGTGCAATTGACACAAATCTTTTAAGTAGAAAACTTAAAGATTTTGTTCAAACCGTTAAATAAAAACTTGACAATAAAGCTTTTGCTCATTTTTATGAATATTCCAACTGAAAATCTAGGGGTCAAATGAAGTATTAGACAAAGTTTTTAAGCTGTCATTCATATTTCACTTTCTTTTAATTAAAAAAAAAGTTTATCTCAATGACTTGGGTGCCTCAGACATAAAACCTCTCTTTTATTCAGAAATATTCGATCATATCTTTGTTTAGTTTTCTGCCTCAGTTCCAATTTTGTTTTAGCTTGTTTCTGATTCTGTTACATTAGTGTATTTCCAATGAGAGTTTAATAAATAGAAAATAGACTCTTTCCATTTTCTATAAATAATAAAAAATGTGAAATGAAAAGTTAAACTCAATGTAACAATATTTTTCATTGAGGATGTGTTCATAGATTTGAATATAATTTTACAAAAAAAATCTTATGTAGTCAATAAACTGAGGTTATAGAAATACTTTGACTTTGTACTTAGACACTCTAGATATAGTAAACACATTACAAAGCTTACACATTTGATCGTTGAAATACACTTTTAGGTTTTTTTTAAATAAAAACTTTATTACTAGTTTTATTATATTAATGTAGGGAGGAGGCAAGAGAATTAAAGTAGTAAATCAAACTACATTCAGAGACTGAAATATGCTGATCAACTCTGTACCCAGGATATGAGGACACATGCAGAGCAATGGAAGATTTCTGTTGGAATTGCTAACAACCCATTTCCTACACATGTGAAAAGGAAACAGGAAAAACAGTCTTTAAGTGGCTGGTCCACATAAAATAAAATATTTCCTTCTCACTGTTTTTACTCTGTCTCCCTCAGTGCTTTTACTCTCAGTGCTTTTACTTTTATCTCTCTCAGTGTTCTCATTTCTATTGTCTCTTTCCCTCTGAGTTTCTCTCAGGCTTTCTCACTCTGCCTCTGAGGGGAGACCACACTATATTTATGGATTGTTACTCCTTCTCCAATAAACTTTTCTTTTGACTCTAACTTTGGCATGTGTGTTGAATTCTTTCTACACTCTCTGCTGAGAACCATCTTCTTCTGTAATGTAGGGCTTGATCTCCCCACCGCCCCGCCACTTGGAAGAATTTGCCCTGTCCTGAATTGAAATTAAACAAGAAACAGTCTTTTTGCAGTTGGATAATAGAGATTGCATCTGGTATTTTTTTTATTAGAGAGCAATCATCATTATTAGATTAGAAAGAATTAAATTACGATTAATAAAAATTAAAAATAATTATATTACAGATTAATTTCAAAGCTAAACTTACCTTTAAAAAATAATATTTAATCTATGTGTTTAAATATACCTGTATATCTATTAATGTGTTACATAATAATAGTTTTGGTCATTTGAAAACCAAAATATGTAATTGAATATTTATTAACAGGCCACTTCCTGAAAGTACTATTTGTTAAGAGAGTTACATGATGGCCAATTTTGTCCAATCAACCTTGAAGGATAATTCTTTCGAAGGTAAAAAAGTTAACATTAAACTTTTTTCCTCAAACTTTAACAATGTAACTTGTCTTTTACAATGTAAAGTTTTTAAAAGAACACTTTTTTTGAGTACCAGACTTGTTTCTATTTAAATAAAACTAACATACAAATTTATAAATAATATCTTATATAAATATTCAAACAAAATTAAAATAAAATGTTTTCCCTTAAGAATATAAACACAATCTAAAAATAGGTGTTAAGATTTTATTTTCTATAATCATAGTCACAAAAATCCTAGCTTTGAAGTATGCCTTTTTCTCAATTAGAGATGTACTGATTTTGCTTTAACCTAAAGATTGATCAACTGATTCCCTTGTCCAGTAAGATTAGAAGTAAAAAAAAAAAAAAAAAAAAAAGAAACTGGGGGGAATTATAAAGGCATTTATAATGGTCGCAGTAGAAAAAATAGCTCAAAATGTGACTTCAAGTAAAACAATAGAATAGCTCAAAGATAGCCACGAACATTACTCTTATATAGTACAATAAAAGATGTATTTAATATGTATTTTGAGTTATCAAGAAATGGTTAGATTATGTTAATTGTCTTGTATTAATTAGAATATGAGATAATAAAATAATATTAAAAGGCTTTATGTCAAGATAATATTTAATTTTAATTTTATTATCTTGAAATCTAGTTACTTGCCATCCTAATCAAAGTCAAGCAAAGTAAACATTATTCTATATTTAATATTCCAGAAAGGATAATGCTTTCTTGTGATTATATTAAATTACACTTTCATTCCTAAGAATTTCATTTTAAAAATAAAAGTTTAAAGTTTCTTATAGTTGATAATTTTTTAAAATACTTTTTGGTTTGTTCTGTATCTTGGAATCTGTATATTTGTCCCTTTGATGTTTGGGGAATAATTTGGAGCAATATTTGGCAACATATTTTATATTAAGGATATTTGATTTGTGTTCATTTGGTCCTGCTGATGCCAGGAATGAAAATTAGAGACATGCAATGCTTTTTTGGTCTGTGAACTATTATTGAAAAACATTGAATTATTTTTTAAAGAATATGTCCAATAAATTTTATTAATTCAAACCATAAATAAAAACCAATCAAAATAAGCAAATAAAAAATTCTCTAGTAGAGCTATTTCATAGGATTTTTCATTATTATAGGAAAGTTTCCAAAACTTGAATTTTTTGCAAGAGTCTTGATGTCGCAATATTAAGAAAAATAAATAATAGCAGACTAACAAAAATATAATTGGAATATATCTGACTTTTAATTAAAAGTGAATATACTTTATCTTTCTTCATTAGTATATGCTTTATTCAAAAATTCTCAATCAATTTTCTGTCAGCCTCAATCATTCTTCTTTTTCACCAATTTGTCTGAATTAGTTACCATATTTTTCAAGTAGCCCTTTCTAAGATTAATTCTGGTTCTACGGTTTTCAATCTCTGGTTCTTTATGTTTTCTTTCTTTATTCAAATTCTCTTGGACTCCCACGGGAAACTGCCAACGAGGTGTAAATTCCTGTGTGAGAAACTGTTTTTCACCCTAGCACAGTGGATTAATCACAGATATTTTCTAACGATTTGAAAAGATGGTAATTTTAACATTTTATAAGTATCTAAAGACAAAGAAAACACTTGGTATAGATTAGTGGGAAAATACTGGACTGTAAATCAAAAGTCCTAGCTACATATTGAGTAAATCTCTTCTCTTAACATCAGATACTTTTAATAACATAAATTTGGGCTTGAAGTAGACATTTCCATTTAAACTCTAAAATGCTACAAATATGATGGCAAATTATGAATCGGTGTGTTTCCCTATGTTATTCACTTTATTTCCATTAATCACTTGCTATCACAACACATATACAAAGGCTAAGTTTTAAATCAGCATCCATTGTAAATATATCTATAGAGATAGATAGAGATAGAGATAGAGATAGAGATAGAGATAGAGATATATTAGTGTGACAATGCTGACACAGAAAAATAACTTTTTAATTTAGTTTCTCAGTCCAAAATAATTCTACCTAAAGGATTTAATAGCATATCTAAATGTTAACTACCATTCTGAAAAAAAGTCATTCCTACTTAACATTCAACTTTTTCCACCATAATATGGAAGAGGGCTGTATTTTTGAGTTAATAAATGCCTGTAATTACACTTGAGAAGAACCCATCTGTGTATTTTGTGATTCTTATTTAATGATTTAATTCTTGTAACCAGTTAGAACAATTCCATTTACACTACTATCGATAGCTCACCAACAGTAAATTAACAATTTAGATGTAAGCAAAATAACCATGCACTTATGTAACCAGGTTAATGAATAAAATGTGCACAAATAAACCCGTGTGAAGAAGAGAGTGGGTTTCTAGAGAACACAGTGCACTGAATAAAAATAAAATGGAGGTTAAAGATAAGAAAAATCTTATATATGACATATCTTAAATATAAAATATTCTTATACAACACTCTTTTATGGTACACTTTTACCACTTTAAGTAAAATAGTCACTCAGTGGTATGTCAGATAATTTGTCACCATTTGTCATTTAAAAATAATAAATTATGTTTTTTAGAGAAAAAAATGACAGCCTTAGTTTTTCTCAGTAAATCAAAGATTATACACTGAAAATTATTTTTTCCTTAACTGCCTTTTAATTGAAATTAATATTTACAGAGCTTGAATTAGTGACTGAGCTAATAAAAGCTCAAGTTTGGAGGACATAAAGGTAATTGAGTCTTTGTTTACCCCGTAAAAATGCCTAAATAACATTTGCTTTTGAACTCTACAAGAAACAACTATGTGATTTAGAGATTTTTTTTTTACTGATTAAATTAGTATAAAACATTTCTATGGACATTGTTATTAGCAACTAAAACAGTGCCAAGATTAATAAATCTTTATTGAATAAATGAGTGTTTTTAGCCTGGAAACAATGATACGTACCTTCTTCACAATTTCAAATGCAGATTTAAATCTCCTGCTTACTTTTTGATAGTGATATTATGTAATAATTTCTTCCAGTTTGAAATTTGATTATTGAGTATATCAGAAAGCATTAAACTACCTTAAATACTTTTCTGGCTGTCAAAAGGACACCTGATAATTATATTTGTAATTTATTCAAAAGACTGAGTTAGAATAATAACTAATTTGGTTAACAGGAGCTCCAGATTGACTGATTTTAAAACTGAATTCTACCTATGTGACATTAAGAAAGTTACTAATTCTAACCGGGGCTCAATTGTCTCATAATCAAAGAGGGGATAGATATTTTCCACAGTGATGCTGATTTTAAATTGATATAAAAATATATCTGTTTATAGTCATGAGGAAATAATAACATCTTACAATCCCTTTGAATGTTGACTAACTCAGGAAGTATAGAAAAAATATAAAACACTGGAAAACAGTTATTACAAACATTAGGAAACAGATATCACAGGATCTCTCCGCGCTTATCATTCAACATCATTATGCTAAAAATTGAAGATAAAATGTTTAACAACAAGGAATGCTTTCTGCTCTCATGGAGTTTCATAACAAGTTATAATTGCTTTGGTAGTCTTTTGTCTTGAATACATTTTGAAAGTCTGTGGGAATAGATAGACCAGAGGATTTGTAACTACATTATTTAATTATACCTCTTCAATCTGAAAGTAAGGATGAGATACAAACAAGTTTAAAAACAAGGTAATTGATTCAATTAACTACTTTATTAGAATGCTTAAAATACTAAATCCTCTAATGTGAATTTTAAAGTATGAGGCTTTTTTTTTCATCAAGTGTGATTTATTCAAGGGATGCAAAGATGGTTCAACATCCACAAATCAATCAGTGTTATAAATCACATTAACAAAATAAAGAATAAAATTTATACAATTATCTTATAGAAGGAGAAAAAACATTTGACAAAATTCAACATCCATTTATGTTAAATCTCAAGAATGGATATAGAGGATATATACCTCAACATAATAAAGACTATATATAATAAGCCCACAGGTGATATTCATACTCAATGGTAAAAAGATGAAGTTCTCATCACAAGAAAAAAATTGTAGCTATGTGTGGTGATGGACATTAACTAGAATTATTGCAGCAATCATTTTGCAAAATAAGTATATATTGAATCATTGTCTTACACATCTGAAACTAACATAATACTATATTTTAATTATTATAATGATTTTTAAAATGCTATACCAAATACATTCCCACAAAAAATATTTGACAGCACATACACTTGACATTTTCCCAACTTTAATGAAGTATAATAGGCAACTAGTTGTTTATGTCTAAATTGTACAATTCAATGAAATTTTTGTTCAATTACAGTTGACAGAGAATAATATATTTGTTTCAGATGTATAGCATAGTGACTAGAGATCGATATAACTCACAAAGTGATCACTTCACTAAATCTAGTACCCCTCTTCCCTCTTACACATTTATTACATTACTATTTTCCTTTGCTACATTTTATAACTCCATGAGTATTTTGTATCTATCCATTTATACTTCTTAATTCCTTTGCACATTTTTACCATTCCCCCAAATACTCTCCCATCTGGCAGCCCTCAAAATATTCTCTGTATCTGTGAGTTTATTTCTATTTTTTGTTATTATTGATTATTTTGTTCTTTAGGTTCCACATGTATGTGAAATCATGTGATATTTGTCTTCCTCTATTTGACACATTTCATTCAGTGCAATACCCTCTAGGTCCATCAAGGCAATATCTTTTTCCATCCTCCTTCATTTCACTCAGTGTGTATCTCTTAATCTAAAGTGAGTCTCTTATAGGCAGCATATGTAGGAGTACTGTTTTCTAATCCATTCAGCCACCCCATTTTTTGGTTGTAGCACTTAAATCAAAATTTTATTTCTGTATTTATATTTATATATATATATATATATATATATATATATATATATATATATATATATATATATTTACACTGTGTGTTCACCTTTTATCGTCAGATTTCTTTCTGTCATTACATATTTGACGCGCTTTACCCAGTCTACTTCTCTCCTCCCCGCAACACTTACACTCTGGTAACCACTAGTCTATAGTCCATGTCCAAGAGTCTCTGTTTGTTAGTCCTGTTCATTTGTTGTTTTTAGATTTATATTCACATATAAGTGATATCATGTGATTATCAACTTTTTCTGTCTGGCTTATCTCACCTAGCATGATTATCTCAAGGTGCATCCAGGTTGTGGCAAAATGTCAGTATTTCACCTTTTCTTATGGTTCAGTAATATGCTATTATATATATGTACCAAAGCTTCTTTAACCAATCATATATCATAGGACACTTTGGTCGCATCCATGTCCTGGCCACCATGAATAACACTGCTATTAACATCGGTGTGCAGATATCTTTTTAGATGTGGATTTTCAAGTTTTTGGGGTAAATACCCAGTAGAGGGATTGCTGGATCATATTAGTTTTCTGAGGAATCTCTATACTGTTTTTCATAGTGACTGTACCAATTTGCAGTCCCACCAGCAGTGTATGAAGGTTCCTTTCTCTCTGCATCTTCTCCAACACTTGTTATTACATATCCTGTTGATTACAGCTATTCTAACAGATGTGAGATGGAATCTCATTGTGGTTTTGATTTGCATTTCCCTAAGAGCTAGTGATGTTGAGCATCTTTTCATAATTTGTTGGCCATTTGTACATCCTCTGAGATGTGTTTGTTCAAATACTCTGTCCATTTATTGATTGGATCATTTGTTTTTTGGTTATTATTGAGTTGTATGTGTTGGATATTAGGACCTTATCGGAGATGTTGCTTGCAAATGTATGTTCCTATTCAGATGGTTGTATCTTTACCTTATTTATGGTTTATTTTCTGTGCAGAAGCTTTGTAGTTTGATGTAGTCTCATTAATTTATTTTAGCTTTTAAGTTCCTTGCTATGGAGGTCAAATTTATAAAAACTTCTTTGGTCCAAGGTCCTTGAGTTTAGTTCTTATGTTTTTTTTCTATGTATTTTATTGTTTCAGGTCTTATATTCAGGTCCTTATTCTATTTTGAGTTAATTTTAGTGTGTGGTGATAGACAATAGTCTAGATTCATTCTTTTGCAGGTGGCTTTCCAATTTTCCCAAAACCATTTATTGAAGAGGCATTCCTTTCTCCATTGTATGTTTTTTACTTTTTTTAAATCAAATATTATTTGCTTGTATAAATATAGGTTTACTTCTGGACTCTCAATTCTGTTCTACTGGTCTGTATGTATGGTTTGCTGTCTATACCATGCTGTTTTGATTTGTAGTATAACTTAAAGTCTGGCAGAGTGAAGCCTCCAGCCTTTTTTCTCAGGATGGCCTCGGCATTTAGGGTCCTTTGTGCTTCCATACTAATTGGATGATTTTTGTTATTTTTCTTTAAAAAATGCCAACAGGATTTTTATGAGGATAGCATTAAATTTGTATAATGCTTTAGATAATATGGTGATTTTAACTATGTTGATTCTTCAATTCAAGAACATAAAATATCTTTTCATTTCTTCCTATCTTCTTTGATTTATTTTAATAGGGTCTTATAGTTTTCATTATATAGGTTCTTCACATATTTTATTAGATTTATTCCTAGGTATTTTTCTGTTACAATTGCAAAACAAATTATTTTTCCACTTTTTTTTTCTGACACTTCAGTATTAGAGTATAGGAACGCTATGGATTTTTGAATGTTGATTTTGTATCTAGAAACTTTCTTGTATTTGCTTATTGTTTCTAGTAGTTTTCTTGTGGAGGCTTTAGGGTTTTCTACATAGAGAATCATGTCATCAACAAATAGTGACAGTTTGAATTATTGTTTCCTATTTAGATGCCTTTTATATCTTTCTCTTGCCTGATTGCACTTTCTAAGACCTCCAGGTTTATATTGAATAAGAGTTGAGATAATAGATAGCCTTGCCTTGTTCCTGATCTTAGAGGGAAGCTTTTTAATTTTTCACCATTAAGTATAATGTTGGCTGAGGGTTCGTCGTTTATGGCCTTTATTATGTTAAGCTACTTTCCTTTCATACTGATTTTGTTAAATGTTTTGATCATAAATAGATACTGTATCTTGTCAAGGCTTTTTTCTGCATCTAATATATGATCATATGATTCTTATCTTTAATTTGTTTATATAGTGTGTCACAATAATCAATTTGCATATGTTGAACCATCCCTGTGCCTCAGGGATGAATCCCAGTTGGTCATGGTGTGTAATCCTTTTAATATGTTGCTATATTTGGTTCACTAGTATCTTATTTAGGATTTTTGTATCTGTGTTCATGATAAATATTGGTCTGTAGTTTTCTTTTTTTGTGTTATCTTTACCACATTTTGGCATCAGGCTAATATTGGCCTCATAAAATGAATTGGGAAATATTGCCTCCTCTTCAATTTTTTGGAAGTTTGAGGAGAATAGGTATTAAATCTTCTTTGAATGTTTAGCAGAATGCACTGATGAAGGAATCTTGTCCTGGACATTTTCTTTTTGGTAGGATTTTCATAATTGTTTCAATTTCCACAATGCTGATTAGTCTATTTAGATTTTCCAGTTCTTCTCGATTCAATCTAGGAAAGTCATATCTTTCTAAGTACTGGTTCATTTTTTCTAGGTTATTAAAATTGGTGTTATATATTTTTTTCATAGTATTCTTGAATGACCCTTTGTACTTCTGCTGTGGCTGTCATAATTTCCCCTCTTTCATCCCTGATTTTGTTTATTTTTGTCCTTTCTCTTTTTTCTTTAGTGAGTCTAGCCAGGAGTTTGTCAATTTTATTAATCTTCTCAAAGAACCAACTCTTTGTTGCATTTATTTTTTCTATTGAACTTTTTGTTTTTAATTTCATTTATTTCTGCTCTAATTTTGATTATTTCTTTCCTTCTGCTTTAGGCTTCATTTGTTCTTCTTTTTCTATTTTTTTTAAGATGAAACATTAGGTTGTTTATTTGGGCTTTTTCTGCTTTCTTGAGATAGGCCTCTAACGCTAAGATATTTCCTTTTATGATTGCTTTTGCCATTTTCCAGAAGGTTGGATATGTTGTCCTATCACTATCATTTGTTTCTATATATTTTTTGATCTCCCTTTTTATTTCTTCTCTGGCCCAGTTATTCTTCAGTAGCATGTTGTTTAATCTCCATATATTTGTGGTTGTTTCTGATTTTTTTTGCAATTGATCTCTAGTTTCAAAGCATTATTTTATGATCAGAGAATATGTTTGGCATGATTTCAACCCTCTTATATTTGTTGAGGCTTCTCTGTGTCCCAGTATGTGGGCAATCCTTCAAAATGTTCCATGTGCACTAGAGAAGACTGTATAAAAAGCTGCTTTAGGATGAAAAGCTTTGTAAATGTCAATTATGTCCATTTGGTTTAATGTGAAATATAAGGATATTATTTCCTTACTGATTTTCTGTTTGAATAATCTGTCCATATCTGACAGTGGGGTTTTATGTTCCCTACTCCAATAGTATTTTCGTCTGTTCCTCCCTTGAGTTCTGTTAGTAATAGTTTTACATATTTCATGGTTCCCTGATTGAGAGCATAGATATTAAGTTTTATGTGTTCTTGGTGCATGATTCTTTTTATTATTATGCAGTATCCCTCAGTATCTTTCTTTACCTTTTTTATATTGAAGACCATTTCATCTGATATTAGTACTATTATTTCCACATTTTTCTGAATGCCATTTGTTTGAAAGATCATTTTCCACTCTTTCACTTTGAGTCTATATTTGTCTTTGGAGCTGAGTTGTGTCTCCTGGAGGCAGCATATGGTTGGGTTTTGTTTTTTGATCCATTTTACAACTCAGTGCCTTTTCATTTACTAGTTCAGTCCATATACTTTTAGGGTGATTATTGAAATATGAGGTCCTCTTAATAGCCATTTTATCTTTTGCTTTCTAGTAGCTCTGTGTTTCCTTTGCTTCCTTGTCCTTGTGTTTCTGTTTTCTTTATTTTAGTTGGCTTTTGTGGGTTATGCCTCTGATCCTTCTTGTTTTATGTTGTACACTTTATTTATGAATCTTTGATGTGTGGTTATCATTATTAATATATAAAGAATAATTATATATGTGCACACATTCGTCCATTTTCTTTTGCATGTGCCTTATCTCCATTGCTCTTTGTGAATTTCATCTTTGAATCCTCCCCTTTTCAGTCATTGTTGTCTCAGTTTGTCCCTATGTATGCTGAACATTCATTACTATCATGGTTTAGCTTTTTTTATTATTTAAGCTTATAATATTCTGTTCTTAGTAACGGTT
This sequence comes from Macroglossus sobrinus, assembly GCA_004027375.1. Lineage (NCBI taxonomy): Eukaryota > Metazoa > Chordata > Mammalia > Chiroptera > Pteropodidae > Macroglossus > Macroglossus sobrinus. The sequence goes on from PVKZ01002045.1 coordinate 245,522, forward strand.
GTCTTCCTCTGCTTCTATTTTCCTGATACTCACCTTACACCTAATTATGTGTTTTTTCTTCACTTTGCTTTAGATGAGGAGACCCCTTTCAGTATACCCTGTAGTGCCTCATAGATGAGAATTCCCTCATTTTTTGTATGTCTGGAAAGTTCTTTATTTATCCTTCATATCTAAAGGGTAGCTTAGCTGGATACATTATTCCAGGCAGATAGTTCCTTTTACTTAATAGTTTGTATATTTGATTCCACTCCTTTCAATGGATTATAATGTATATGCTGAGAAGTCCAACGATAATCCAATAGGTTTTCTTTTATAAGTTACCATCTTCTACTTTTTGGCTGTCCTGACAATTCTGTCTTTGTCATTGATTTTTTATTATTTTAATACAATATGTCTTGGTGAAGGCCTTTTTGGGTTGAAATCATTAGATGCTGTGTTGACTACTTGAATTCCAAGCTCCAACTCATTTTTTAGATTTGGGAATTCTCATCAACTATTTGTCTGAAAATGTTTTCTAGTCTCTGCTTCTATTTCTTGCCTTTGATAATGCCCATTATTCTTATGTTTCCTCTCCTGAAGGTGTCAGCTAGTCCTTGTATTTCTCTTTCATTATTTTTTTTATTCTTTAGTTTCTCTCTTCTTCTTTTTTATTTTTTCTAGATTTCTGTCTTCAATATCACTGATGCTTTCCTCTATTTATTTGACTGTCTTTCTCAAGCTTGCTATTTTATTTTTCTACTATTGCAGCATATTTTTTTTAATCTCCTGAATATCTATTCTGTTCTTTTTGGGGGTTTCAATTTCCTTGCTAAAGAACTCATTCTGCTCATCTTGTTTTTTTTTTTTTTTCAATTCCTGAAATCACTGATATGACTTATTTTGGAATTCACTGAGTTTTTTCAGAAGGGCCATCCTGAATTCTCTGTCATGTAAGTTGTATATTTCTATGTCTGTAAGCTTCTTTTCTAGAGATTTTGCTCTTTTTTTCTAAGATGTCTTGTTACCTTGGTTGTTCTTGGTGTTTAATGGTCTATTTCTCAGCCTGGGCATTAATGGAAATGTATTTTGCTTTCTTTTCAGAAATAAGATTTATTATATAAGGCCTCTCTTTAGCCTGCTGCAAAGAAGGCGCTTTTCTTTTGGTTTCCAGTAGGTGACATCTAAGCCTCTTGGATTCCTGCTTTATATAAAGCCTTAATTATGCCTTTTTATTTTCTTGTAGATATTTAATCATGCTTGCTATTCTCAGTTTCAATTCCTGTCAATGCTAGCAGCAGTTTCTTTAGCATTTGCTCAGATTCCCTTGGGGCTCTGCAGTGTTCGGTCTCGGTGGATATGGGGGGAGGGGCCATCTGGGTTGAGGGTTGGGTCTATGGCTCAGCCTAGGTTTTGCAACCACAGAAGGTAAAAATCAACTCTTATTTCTCTGCCATCCCACTTCTCTGCTTTCTGCCCTGATGGCTGGGCTCTGCCACTGCCTGTGTGGAACTCACAACTCTCTTAGGCAGGGCTATTTAGGGAACTCACTGCACTTTCTCTCCTACCCCTCTTCCAACATGAAGCTCCAGCAGCTGTTAGAGGCAGCTTCTTTTTTTCTCCCTGTCCACTTTCTGACACTCAGGATTTTGACCTGTGGTAGCTCTTATACACAGATCTCATGCTCAGTCATGGTGGTGTGTAGTTTGGGTGTTTTTGTTTTTGTTGTTGTTGTTGTTGTTGTTGTTGTTGTTGAGTTTCAAGTTATTGTTTTTTCAAGGGATGAGATCTAGGGACATCTCTCAATTCATTACGTTTCTCCAAAAACCCTGCATTTTTTTTTTAAGAAAGCAGCTGCCAGTCCTATGGTTGCTTTCTTGAAGGGAACTAACTTCTTTTCTCTTGCTACCTTTAAGATTCATTCTTTGTATTTAACCTTTGGCATTTTAATTATTATTTGTCTTGGTGTAGGCTGCTTTGAATTCATTTTTTAGGGGGAGTCTTTTTGTTATTTGGGGTTGTATGTCTATTTCCTTCAGCAGGTTAGGGAAGTTTTCCATCATTATATCTTCAAATATGTATTTAGCTTCTTGTTCTCCCTCTTCAGGTACCCCTATGATGTGAATATTTTTACATTTAGTAGTGTTCCATCAACTTCTTAAGTTGTTATTATAGTGTTGCCTTCTTTTTTGGGGGGGCATTCTGATTGAGTGTCTTTGGCTTCCCCATCCTCTATATCTGTGGTTTGATCCTCTTCTTTATCTACTCTGTTTTGTCCATATAATATATTCTTCATTTCAGATAATGTGTTCTTCATTTTTGACTGGTTCCCATTTATAATTTTCATTTTTATTTTTATGTTTATTTGTTATCTCTTTGTTAAAGTTCTCACTGAGTTTATCTACATCTCCTTTAATTTCATTGAGCATCTTTACAATCAGTGTTTTGAACTCTATATCTGTGAGATTGCTCAACTCCATTTTTCCTTGTTCTATTTTTTTTCCTGTTCTGTTCTCTCATTTGTTTTCTGCCTCTTTGTTTTCCCATTTTGGCTGTGTTTCTGTGTTTGTTTCTATGTACTAAGCAAAGCTCTTAAGTCTCCCCATCTTATTAGTGTGTGTTTGTGTATAGGTATCAGCAACACAGTCCTGAGAAGGGTTCAGCTGCAGGCCTAGTTTAGCTCTAGTCTGTTCCCCTCCATGGCCATCTGCTAAGATTCAGCAAGCAATTCCCAGATGATGTGTTTATAGTTGCTACAAGAAGCCATGCCAGAAACTGAGAATAGCTCCCACTAGAGTGAGTCTTGGCACTGTTCAGCAAGTGGTACAGGACTCACTGAGGACACAACTGAATGTGGCCTGGATTGGGAGGTAAGTTGGGGAAGGCAGAGTTTTAGGGAATTCTCTGGGCAAAGAGATTTCTGTTATCCAGTTCGATGCCATCTCAGCTATGGTATTTGCTATAGTGCAATCTTCCTGGTGGAGAATTCCTTCTATTTTTATATGTCTGGAAAGATTTTTATTTCTGTTTCATATCTAAAGGAGAGTTTAGTTGGATATATTATTCTATGCTGGTAGTTCCTTTTACTTAGTAGTCTGAATATTTAATTCCACTTTTTGTGGCTTGTAAGTTTTGTGTTGAGAAGTCTGAAGATACTTAAATGGGTTTTTCTTTATAAGTTACTATTTTCTTCTCCCTGGCTGCCCTGAGAATTTTGTCTTTGTTGTTGACTTTTGATCATTTTAATACAATATGTCTTGGTGAAGATCTTTTTGGGTTGAGATAATAGAGTGGTCTGTTGACTTTTTAAATTCCAACCTCTAATGCATTCTTTAGATTTAGACAATTCTTGTCAATTAATCGTCTAAAAATGCTTTCTAGTTCTTGCTCTTTTTCCTCACCTTTGATAATGCCCAATATTCAGCTAGTCCTTCTATTTCTAGCTAGGTATCAGCTAGTCCTTCTATTTCTTTTTTCATTATTCTTCATTCTTAGGTTTCTATATTCTCCCTTCTGATTTATTTCTAGATGTGTGTTTTCGATATCACTGATCCTTTTCTCCATTTGATCAATGTTATTTACCAAACTTGCTATTTTATTTTTTAACTCTTGCAGAGTGCTTTTTTTTATCTCCAGAAGATCTATTCTGTTCTTTTTGAGGGTTTCAGTCTCCTTGCTAAATAACTCATTCTGCTCGTCTTGTTGTTTTCTTTAATTTCTGAAATTGTTCACATGAATTGTTTTGGAACTTACTGAGTTTTTTTCAGAAGTACCATCCTGAATTCTCCATCACTTAATTTGCATATTTCTACATCTGTAAGCTTATGTTCTATATCTGTAAGCTTATGTTTTCTTTCTTTCTGAGATGCCTTGTCACCTTGGTTGTTAATGGTGTTTCATGGACTATTTCTCTGCCTGGGGATTAATGAAAGTGTATTCTTCCTCTTTTTTTTCCAGAAAAAAATCTTTATTATATAAAGATTTTTTTTTAGCCTGTTGCAAAGAAGGAGTTTTTTGTTTGTTTGTTTGTTCATTTTGGTTTCCAGTAGGTGGCATCTAAACCTCTTGGTTCCATGCTTTATATAAAGCTTTAATAATGCCATTTTTTTCTTTAGATGTTTATTCAGGCTTGCTACCTTCAGTCTCAGTCCCTGTCAATGTTAATGACAGTTTCTGCAGCATTTACTCAGATTCCCCTGGGGTTCTGCAGTGTTCAGTCTTATAGGGTATGGGGAGAGTGATCATCTGGTTTGGGGGTTGGGGTCTGTGGTTTAACCTTGGTTTTGCAACCGTGGCTGGCTAAAATCAACTGATGTTTCTCTACCATCCTGCTTCTTTGCTTTCTTGCCTGATGACTGGGCCCAGCTTCCAGCTGTATGGATTTCACAGAACTTTCAGGCTGTGCTGTTCAGGGAACTTACCACAACTTCTCCCCTTTCCCTTCTAATACCAGGAGCTCCAGCAGTTGCTAGAGGCATCTTCTTTATTTCTCCCTGTCCACCTCCTGACACCTGGGTTTCTGACCTGTGGTAGCTCTTATGAGCAGATCTCACATTCAGATGTGCTGGTGTGAAGTTTGGGTGTTTTGGGTTGAGTTTTACATGTTCAGCTTATTATTGATTCAAGGGGAGAGATCTGGCAACAACTCTACTCCACCATATTTCTCTAAACTAAACAGGGTTTTCCATATTTAAGAATAAAGATATGGAACCTACCAATGTAGGAATAGTATTTACAAATAGTGATTCTACTAATCAAAAGGAATTTCTTGTTCGATAGTGAATTTATTTTTAAAAGCAGATTTTCATCTTGAAAGTATTATGTTGAAAAAAGTCAGATGAGAAAAAAAAGAACTGTATTATTTCATTCATATGCTGGATATAAAAGAAAAAGATACAAACAAATGGAACAAACTCAGTCAAATGTATAGTGATTACTAGAAGAAAAAGGGGGTGTGCAGGAAAAATCAGAGGAAAACGGGAGTCAAATACATTGTAACAGAAAGAAGATAAAATTTGGGTGGTGAGCAATCAATGCAATATACAGATAATATATTATAGAATTATACACCTAAAACTTATATAATGTTATTAGCCAATGTTACCCTAATACATTTAATAAAAGCAGGTATTGGTACATAATTAGAACTTAAAGTATATAGAAAAACATAATAGCATTACTTTTGGACTGAGAAAAAAATTATTTAGTATAGTAAAATGGCATTGACTAGAATTTAGATAGAAGTAGTCACATATGACAATCTTTGATTATCATAATTACTAATAGAGTTTTAGGCAACTGCTACCAAATCATTAGTTTGCACTTCTGATAAATTATTTTTTCATACCTGGAGTAGGGCAACAATACATATAGTATATTTTGGGGAGGATAAATTGCTCAGCTGAGCTGGAGGTGGGTTCATGTAAATTTATATATATATATATATATATATATATATATATATATATATATATATATACACACACACACACACACACACACACACACACATACACACACAAATTATAGAAAACTATGAAAAGCAGATTTAATCAATTGCATTATTATCTTGTAGCACTTTAGTTCTCAAGCTTTTTTTTTTGCAACATATTTGCTGCCACTTCTGCATAAGAAAGTGGTTCTTATTATAGGGATAATTATAAAAGTAGTCAAAAGTCTTATTATTTATAAATGATACTTTTTTTAGAGAACCACAGGCCCCAAATGGCATTACTTATGCTAAAGCTCAGGATACTAACCCTAGATTTAATAATTCACTTGACTGTTTCAACCTCTCCCAGAAATATAATCTTAATCAACTAGTTTGAAAATTTCTGGTCAACGTTAATGAGGTAATTGGTCTTGTAGGTCTTTTTAATTTCCCTTAGAAAGAGACAATCTACATGATATAAACAGACCCATAGAAACAAAGAAGAAAAAATGGTTACCAGAAAGAAAAAGGTGAGGGGATGGGAGAAAGGGAAATATTGTCAATAAAATTGTGATTAATGTACAGTGACAGATGATAACTATAATTAGTGGGGCAATCACATTATAAGGTTTAGAAATGTCAAATCATTATATTATACACCTGAAATTAATAGAAATTAATATAACCAATGTAGGATTATGTACTAACTATACATAAATAAAAATAAAAAACAATTGCTGTTATATGGTCTAAAAATCATCCATTATTCTCTTATTAATAATTTACTTGCCCCACTTTTCTTTCTATAAAATTTTCCATTTTATACAACTTTTCAAAACATCCTTCAAGTTGCTACATGAGATACTACCTGATTCACAAAAAAAGTCTATTAGATCTTCACATTTACATAATTAAAAACATTATATTAGTAAGGCATTATTTGTGATGCATCTCACAATTGGTCCCAATGTAAAAATAGCCAGTCCCAATGTAAAAGTAGCCAATGTTGTTTTAATGTTTTTTGGAAAAATTAATATGCATGCTGCTGTGTGTGTGTTTGTTTATTATATTGTGATGACTACAAATCAAAGCAAAAGATTACAGTCATGGTAGGGGACAATAACACCACATTACCATTAAGAAATAGTTCTTCCAAGCAGAAAATCAAAAAGGAAATGGCAGTCTGAAATGATAAATTAGACAAGATAGATAAAATTTATATTTTTAGATTATTTTATTCCAAAACTAAGTAATATACATTTTTACCTCTTCTTAAATATTAGGCAATCACACAGTATTTACTGATTTATACATAGGTTGTGTTTGGTCTGTCAGTTTAATGCCTATAAAAATCACATACAAGGTAGCTGTATTCTCTTTGTGATCAAAATTTGTTTATTAATTTTACTACTCATGATATTAATTATTGTTTTTAGTTTGGATGCATTACAAATAAATTTCTATAAATTAATTTTACTTTCATTCCAGAGGACACAGGCACATATGTACTAATTTCTCTTAGAGATGAGCTAGTTTCTCTAGAAGTGAGGTGACTGAGTTGTATGAGTGATAGGATATTGATAGGTTAAGTAAATTCTGCTGAAGTTGTTTCCCCCAAAATGGTTATACTATTTTCCACAAAAAAAATGAGTTCCAGTTGTTTTGCATCATTATAGACTTGAAATTGTCAGCCTTTAAAAAATAGCTATTTTGGTATAAATAAAAAATAGAGTGTTAGGAAAAGAAAGAAATGACATAAATGTTAGAAGCTTTGTCAATTTATCTTGCAACCAAATCAAAGTTGTGACAGAACCATGGAGGAAACATCAAGGATAGCCACTTGGGAACAAGTCCTACAAATAGGGAGAGAGATAAGAAATCACCCTACAATAGGAGGAGGCAAGACAGGGCAAGGATGTGAGGCTGCCGAGGCTGCCAAGTCCAGAGTGGGTAAGTGGGACAGAGTCCATAGCAGCAGCAGCCAGCAACTACAGGCACCTCTTAACTGGGCCGTATCCACGAGTGGACTTCCACGGTGATGGACTTGCTTGCTCTGAGCACCAGAATTGGTTTGGCTATTTAGAGGGTACCAAGGACTTACAGGGGGTCACTGAGTTGTCAGAGGGAGGGTCAGAGGCTAGGGTCTCTCCTGGACAGAAGTGCTGGCAGTATCCATTGTTCCTTTGTCGAATCCTCCCTACCAGTATGCTGACACAACACTCCCATAGCTGAGACATAATCTAACTAAACAACAGAGGTATCTATGTTCAGAGGATTTCCTGAAAATCGACCCTTCCAAAACTCACATTCCCCATATCCAGGTGTATACTCACTGAGTCAGGTGCTCCTTGCTGAGCAAAACCAAGACTCATACAGGAAGCAGCTGGCCTTAGTTTCTGGTGTGGCCTTTTGAGTCAACTATAAGCGTGACATCTGTGGATACTTGGTGAATTTTAACAGGTAGCCATGGAGGGGCATAGGCTCAGGCTAAACTTGGCATGCAGCTGAACCTTTCTCAGGACTGTTCTACTGGACACCTACTAAACAAAACTGCACTAATAAGACCAGGAGACTTAGGAGCTTTGCTTAGTACATAGAAACAGACACAGAAAAGCAGCTAAAATGGGAAAACAAAGAAGCAGAAACTATATGAGAAAACAGAACAGAGATTCAAGAATAATGGGGTCAAGCAATCTAACAGATTCAGAGTTCAAAACATTGGTTATAAAGATGCTCAGTGAATTTAGGGGAAGTATAGATGAATTCAATGAGAACTTTTAAAAAGAGATTTAAAAAAAAAACATAAAAATAAAAATGGAAATTATAAAAGAGGACCAGTCATAAATGAAGGACCTAATATCTGAAATGAAGAGTATATTAGATGAAAAAAATAGGGTGTATAAAAAAGAGGATCGAACCACCTTTATAAAGGATGGGGAAGCCAAGGACACTCCATCAGAAGAGCAAGGAAAAAAGAAGCCAAGACTATAATAATAATTAAAGGAGCCTATGATACACTATTAAATGTAAAAAAAAAATATTTGTGTCACAGGGGTACTTGAAGGAAAACAAGACTTTGAAGACAAAATAATGGCAAACTTCCCTCACCTGGTGAAAGAAATAGAAATACAACTCCAGGAATCTCAGAGTGTCTCAAAAATCAGGAACCCAAAGAGGCCCACACCAAGAAACATCATAATTAAAATGTCAAATGTTAAATACACAGAATTTTAAAAGCAGCAAGAGAAAAGAAGTTAGATTCCTATAAGGGAGCACCCATAAGACTGGCAGCTGATTTCTCAAATGAAACCATGCAGCACAAAATATTCAAAGTGTTGAAAACCCGGTATCTACAACCAAGAATATTTTATTTAGAAAAGCTATCATTTAGAGTTGAAGGACAGATAAAGAGCTTCCCAGACAAAAGAAGCTAAAGGAATTCATCAACACCAAACCACAATTACAGAAAATGTTGGAGAAGCTTCTTTAAGAAAAAAAAAATGTATCAAAACCAAGAATAAAGAATGGCAATAACTACATTCCTATCAACAAGTACCTCAAATGGAAAAGAATTAAGTGCTCCAACCAAAAGATAGAGTAGGTGAATGGATAAGAAGACAAAACTTCTCCATATGCTGCCTACAAGAGACTCACTTCAGATTAAAAGACATGTACAGACCAAAGAGAAGGGGATGGAAGAAGATATTGTCTTGATAGACCTAGAATGTATTGCACTGAATTAAATGAGTTAGATAGAGAGACAAATATCGTGTGATTTCACATACATGTAGAACCTAAATTAAAATCAACAACAAAAACAGTAAAAACTCATAGATATAGAGAATATTTTGAAGGCTACTAGTTGGGAGGGAGGTTGAGGAGTTAGAGAAAAAGGCAAAGGGATTAAGAGGTACAAATAGATTGTTGCAGAATACACATGGAGATGTAGAGTGTAGCATGGGGAAGATGGTTAATGGTGGTGTAATAAATATATAAGCGAAAGAGGGGTAGTAGATTTAGTGGGGTAATTGTTTTGCAAGTTATGTGGACCTCTAATCACTAGGCTGTACAACTGAAACTGATATATTATTGTATGCCAGCTATAATTGAAAAATTTATTGAATTATAAAATGTAAATACGAGCAGCTAATTGTCTATTGTATTTCAATAAAGCCGGGAGGGGGGGGAAGGAAAAATAAAATGCTTATGTAAGAATAAAAAAAATAATAGTAATGATAATAATCACCCTACTTGTAAATGGCTGAACTCACCAATAAAAAGTCACAGTGTAGCAGCTCAGATCAAATAACAAAACCCAACCATATGTTGCCTCCAAGAGACACAGCTCAGCTGCAAAGACAAATATAGACTCAAAGTAATAGGGTGAAACTGATAGTCCGAGCAAACGGCATCCAGAGAAAAGAGGGTGCAGCCCTTCTTATATCAGACAAAATAGACTTCAGAATGAAAAAAATATATATAACAAGAGACAATGATGAACACTTCATGATAAAGTAGACCATATATCACAAATACATGATACTTATCAATATGTATGCTCCCAGACAGGGAGCACCAAAATATATAAAGCAATTACTAACATAACTAAAGGGAGAACCTGACAAAAACACAATTAGAGTAGGAGACCTAAATACCCCATTGTCAGCTATGGATAGATCATTTAAAGAGAAAATCAATGTGGAAGTATCAATCTTAAATGGCACTTTAGACCAATTGGACATAATCAATGTTTACAGACCCTTTCATCCCAAAACATCAAATTATACATTCTTCTCTAGTGACCATGGAACATTCTCAAGGATAGAACATACGTTGGGAAACAAAGCAAACCTCAATTAATTTAAGAAGATAAAAATCATATTAAGCATATTATCTGATCATAATGCTTTGAAACTGGAGATCAAACATGAAAAAAAACAGAAAAAAACAAATACATGGAGATTAAACACATACTACTAAAAATTACTATGAAAAATTATATGACATCAAATTTAATAATGTAGAAGACATGAAGAAGCTCTTAGAAATAGAAAATCTTTCTAGACTGAATCATGAAGAAATGGAAAATCTAAATAAACCATAAGAAAAATAGTTAATAATGTTGTAATAAGTATGTAAGAGGGAAGAGAGGCATTAGATTTAGTGGGGGTGATCACTTTGTGACTTATATAAGCTCACTAAAACTATGCTGTACAACTAAAACTGATAAATTATTGTATGCCAACTATAGTTTAATAAAAAAACTCATTGAATGGTACATTGTAATTATGAGCAACTAATTGTCTATGATATTTCAATAAAGCCGGAAAAGAGAGAGAGAGAGATACTTTATTTGTGACCATCTTGAACCAGAGAGTCAGGGGCAAATATTTTCTGTTACTAAACTCAAGGAAAACTTTATCATGTGGGATATTGGATAAGGGGTATACTGTTAAACTGTGAGTCACAAAAATATCAAGCTATTTCTTTATTAAAACGCAAACATGAAAAATTAGAAAGTATTTTTTAAAATTATTTATAACGACAAAAGCTGTTATAATATTTTTGGTGTTTGCTGGATTCACAGCTAACATTTTATTTTACTTTATTTTATTGTGTTAAGAACACTTGACATAAGATCTATTCTCCTAAAATTATAATATAAAATATATTGCATTTATATTATAATATTTAAGTATTAATTTAACATTATACTATTTAAGTATTATAAATATTGTAATATTTAATATTTAAGAAAATAAAGGAGAAAAGAAATATCACTCAAAAAATACCTCTTTTTCTGGGGAAGGTGTTAGGGCCAAATGCACTAGTACTTATATGTAGGACAATTGTATTGTGTTAAATATAATTATAGTATTGTTATTGTCTTTATTTGCACAGTAAATATAGTTTAAAATGATACTATCTTTGCCTTATTGACAAGGACTGGATCTGTGATGATTAATTTTTGTGTCAGCTTGACTGACTATAGTGTGCTCATATTAAACTCTCTAGATGTGTCTGTGAGGTTGTTTCTGGATCAAATTAGCATTTAAATATGTAAATGGGAATTATCAAATCCATAGAGTGTCTGAATAAAACAAAAGGCAAAGAAAGGTGAATTGTGCTACTTTTTTCCTGCCTCATTATTTGGGAGGGGACATCTTATCTCCTGCCCTCAGACTAAAGTTTACACTATTAATTACCATGATTCTCAGGTCCTTGGACTCCAACTTAATTATTTCACCAATGATCCTGTGTCTTCAGAGCTTCCAAATGGCTGAGCAGATTGTGAAAATTCTCAGCATCTATAATTGTACGAGCTTCTTCCTTCTAGTAAGTCACTTTTCTTCATCTGTGTGTGTGTATGTGTGTGTGTGTGTGTGTGTGTGTATACATACATACACATAAAGATGTATATCATATTAGTTTTTGTTCTGTTTCTCTGGAGAATTCTCATAAATACAGTACTAATTATCACCTGTTTTAATTTACTTATATATTTCTTTTATATTTTTATGATCTCTATAGTATAAGCTCTGCAAAAGCACTGCTTATTTCTTTCTTTTTATACTAATGTATTCTACATACTAATGTATATCTAAAAAATTTCAGGCTTTATAAATACTTTTTGAATATATTAGTAAATAATTGAATGAGACAATAGCTTTACTCATCTCTAGCATATGCCCCAAAATCTTAGGTCAAATGAATATTATTTGTAATATTTGTTACCTAAGTTTTAATTGCATATTTTAAAAAAATTACTGTCAAGTCAATTAAAGTCAGAAAGCACCTTAATGGTTACCTAAATCAATCCTCCCTTAAATGACTGAATTTACTACTAGTATAATAATAGGTGGTTCTCTAGCTTCTATTTTAATATTTTTAGTTATTTAATACACAGGCATACAAACTAGCCCATTTTATTTCTGGATAGCTCTAATTGATAGATTTTGAGGGCAAAACTGTCCTTATCCATTTTTCTCCGCTGGTACAAATGGAATTCTTAAAATATGTAAAATCAGCCAAATAAGCACTTTGCTAGATACAATATAAGCAGTATATTAGATACAATATAAGAACTATATTGTGCCTAAAAATAAGACTTTGTTAGTAGTTCTGACAGTCTTATTTTTAGATACAATATAGTCAGATTTTTAACCCTGTTGTGTATAAATAAATATTACTTATATAACTGTAGGAATTTACCTCTAATAAATTTTACTTTATTAGATTTGACTCCTGGTCTATGAAAACATTTTTGGTTTTAACATACAAAGTCTTTTTATTCTAATGTTATACACAAATTATAATTGAATTCCATCAATAACTAAATACCAACTCCTTAAGAGTTATTATATATTATTTATATAATTGTCTGTAGAATCTATATTAGCGAATATACTTTATTTTAGATTGATAGAAACTCAGAAATCAGCATTGCCTCTGTGAGTTTGTTCAACTAATTAAAGATCAGTTTAAAATGATCGCTTAGCCAAGATTTTTTTTCCAGAAGGACACAATGAGACTGACTTAATACAGACATACTACATCTATAACTGTATTTCCCTGATGTATTAGTCCAGCCAAAAAACAGATGAATATATTAATTAATGATCATTGCTCTCATTTTATAATTGTCAACAAATTATTTGATGATTATCATGTTTAGAAACGATGCCAAAATCATGCTTCATTGTAAAAAAAAATAAATTTGTCTTTGTTTAAATTAAAAATTCTGATCAGTTAATAATATTGACAGAATAAAATGACAAGCCACAGACTGGAAGGAATATTTACATAAGACAAAATAATGGAATGGTACAGAAAATATACCGAAAAAACCCTACAAACTTAACAAGCAAAAAACCAACTCTCTGATAAATGAAGAAAATACCTAAACAGACCCCTCAACAAAGAAGATATATGGATAATAAATAAGCATATGTAAAGATGTTCAACATTATAGAACATTAAAGAATTTCCAATTAAAATTATGATGACATAACACTACAAACCCACTAGAATGGCTAAAATTAAAATATTGACAATAACAAATACTTGCTAGAATATAAAGCAACAAGAAAGTTCATTTATTGCTGTCAGAAATGCCTCATCTTAATAGATTGGTTATTTTAAATAAGTTATGTTTTCTTTTTTTTTTATATTCTACACATATAAGAAAATTTCTTTGAAGACAATGAAATTCAAGTTTAGCAAGGTTATCCATGGTAAAATCTGTGTCTATAAAAGTTATTTTCAGCTATCCCTCCAAATTATTTAAATAATTATACAAAAAACTAACTGCATTGTTATAAAAAGTTTAGTTAACACAATTCCATATCTTTTCTTAATATCAAACTATGCATATGTAAAAATAGAATGACATCTCAGAAAATTTCAGCTGTTATCAATTTGTAGGATTACAGCATCTATCATCTTTTCCTTCCATAAATAAATATATTTTTTTCTTTCAAAAGACAAAGAAATTTTATACCAAACTAATAGGGATAGACATTTTTATTATATTCATGTATTTCACTAAAAGATTTAGGAGATAATTAGTTCTAACCTAATGACCATCATTCATTCATAACTTTTGTTTTCCACATTGAATTGCTTAAAAAGGTCATTGATGTATCAATTTATATTTAAAATTTTAAAATTTAAATGTTCTTATTAAGATGTTATTTTAAAGGTAAATAATATTTTGTTACAATGAAATCTTACATTAAGTTATGTCTTTCTATTAATGATTAATATATTCTTATTGGACAAATTCAAGCAATAGTGATTTTTACAGATAAGTACATTTAATTTAAACTTTTCTCCATTCTGCAACTCACACTTACTGTTAACTGCCCACACTCTTCTCAAAGGAAATATTTGTTAATATTCTGTTATACATTTTTCTGTTTCTGTATGTACATATATACATGTGTTGGTGCTAGCTATGGTTGTTAACATATAGATAATTGTCTGTGATTGATTCAATCTCATTAAAATATGTTTTAAAAGTTATTGCATGTTACACATAGATTAATGTTTTCATTTAATAACAAGATAGCATTACACACAAAGGCAATTATGTGATTAAGAATGTTAATTCTGAAATCAGAGTGTTTAGATTAGAGTATGAGTTAACCATCAACTCACTGTGAGTTATCGCAAGCTATTTAATCTCACTAAGCCTGTTACATATATATGAAGGAATATAATAGAAGCTTTCATATTGGTGGTCATGAGCACCGATTGAATGAACATATGCAAAGCATTTGCATCTTGAGTGTATAGTAATGAGAATGATGGACCATAATTTAGTTAATACTACTCATAAATTTCTTGTACTTTTTTACAGTTATAAACAATTCTATAGTGAACTTCTTTACTAATATAACCTCAACACTTGTTAAATATTAATAAAACTGAAATTGTTAGTTAAAAGCATGTGTGCATTTTAAATCGATATATACTGTTAAATTGTTTTTAATACTGTTACTTAATTGATGTGTAGAAGCTCTTTCTATATTCTGAATTAAAACTGGCATTATCTGTTATTAGATTTTATATTGCTAATATTTAATCTCATTTAATAACATTTTAACTTTGCATCTATTCTCATATATCAAACAGAAATGTAAACGTTTAATTAAGTTAAACTGTTTCTTCTTTTTAGCAATGACTTTTAGGTTTAATATGTTGCTTAAGATCAAGTGACAGGGCATTTCTTTAATTTTATTATTAGTTTCAAGAATACAGTACATTGGTTAGACATTTATGTAGCTTCTAAAAGGATTCAATCAATTGTTTTTTTTTTCTCCTCTGGCTCTCCGCCTAGCCATTTTATTTAAATATCTATCTATCTATCTATCTATCTATCTATCTATCTATCTATCTATCATATATATATATATATATATATAATAGAAATATATATTTGTAAATATATATATTTTTATTACATTACTGTAAATATACAGAGTCACACAATATTTGTTCTGAAAATGTGCTTAAGAAGGAATAGGTTCTGAGCAATTCTTTATTTTGTGGTTTGGTCTCAAATTATTTTATTTGGGGATTAGAGCAATAATACAGAATAGTAGTAAACATTTTTATTTCCACTCTGCTTATTTTTTAAAGTAGATCGTAGTTTGGTGTTCTGCTCCTTTTTTCTTTTAATTTTAACCATTACATAAATTTATCTATCTATCATCTATCTATCTATTATCTATCGATCTATGCATTTATTTACATTATTTATTTATTTACTTTGTGGTATTGGTTAGCAAAATTCAGTAAGTTTCAGCTGTACATTTTAACAGTAATGCACATATATATTTATACTGTGTGTTCACCTCCCACAGTTATTAGATTTCTTTATCTCAGCATATACATGACCTCTTTTACCCTCCACCTGCCCCCCTACACTTAGTTCACCACTAGTCTACTTTCCATGTCCATGAGACAGTTTATTGTACTGTTTGGTTGTTGTTTGTTTTTAAGTTTATATCTCACATACATGTGATATCACGTGGTTTTCTTCTATCTGGTCTATTTAATTTAGAATGATTATCTCAAGGTCCATCCATGTTGTTGCAAATGACAGTATTTCATCTCCTCTTGTGGTTGAGTAACATACCATTCTACATATGTACCACAGCTTCTTTATCCAATTGTCTATTGTAGGAAACTTCGGTTGCTTCTATGTCTTGGCTACTGTGAATAATGCTGCTATGACCATCGGTGTGCAAATATCTTTTCGGATGTGAGTTTTCAAGACTTTAGGGTAAATACCCAGTAGAGGGATTGCTGGATCATGTGGTAGATCCATTCTTAGTTTTTTTCAGGAACTCTCATACTATTTTTCATAGTGGCAGTACCAATTTACAATTCCACCATCAGTGTATGATGGTTCCTTTTCCTCTGTATCCTCTTCAACATTTGTTATTAATTATCCTGTTGATAACAGCTATTCTAACAGGTGTGAAATGGTATCTCATTGTGGTTTTAATTTGCATTCCTCTAATAGCTACGGATAATGAGCATCATTTCATATGTTTGTTGACCATTTGTATGTCCTCTTGAGAGAAGTGTTCTTTCAGGGCCTCTACCCATTTTTTAACTGGATTTTATATTTTTTGTTGGTATTGAGCTGTATGAGTTCTTTGTATATTTTGGATATTAGGCCTTTATCAGAGGCCTTGCTTTTAAAAAAATATATTTTCATTGGGATGGTTTGCTCTTTACCTTGTTGATGGTTTCTTTTGCTAAGCAGAAGCTTTTTAGTTCAATGCAGTCCAATTCATTTATTTTTGCTTTTACATCTCATGGCTTTGAGGTAAAATTTATAAAGTACTATTGAAGTCCAAGATGCTTGTGGAATGCTCTCATGTTTTCTTCTATGCATCTTATTGTTTCAGGTCTTATATTCAGGTCATCAATACATTTTGAGTTAATTTTGGTGTGTGGTGATAGATAACATGCTAGAGTCATTCTTTTTCAGGTTTCTGAGCACCGTTTCTTGAAGAAACTTTCCTTTCTCCACTGTATGTTTTCAGCTTTTTGTCAAAAATTATTTGCCCATATAAACATGAGTTTATTTTTGAACTCTCAAATTTGTTCCACTGGTCTGTGTGACTGTGTTTCAGTCAATGTCATGTCATTTTAATTACTGTTACTTTGTAGTATAATTTGAAGATAAGCAGAGTGATGACTCTAGTCTCATTTTTCCCCGCTCAGGACAACTTTTGAAATTTGTGGTCTTTTGTCCTTCCTTACAAATCTGATGAGTTTTTGGTTCTATTTCTTGAAAAATTCCCATTAGGATTTTGATGGGGATTGCATTAAATCTGTATAATTCTTTAGGTAATAAGGTAGCTTTAACCATGTTGATTCTTTCAATCCAAGATCATGGAATATCTTTTCATTTCTTAGTATATTCTTTGACTTCTTTTAATAGAGTCTTGTACTTTTTATTATATAGCTCCTTCACATGTTTCATTAGATTTATTTCTAGGTATTTTATTCTTCTTGTTAGAATTGCAAAGAGAATTAATTTTTCCACTTCCTTTTCTGACACTTCAACATTAGAGTATAATAATGCTATGGATTTTTGAACATCAATTTTATATTCAGAAACGTTCCTGTATTTACTCATTATTTAATAGTATTTTTGTGGAGTCTTTAGGGTTTCTATATACAGAATCAAGTCATCCACAAATAGTGACAGTTCAACTTCTTCCTTTCCTATTTGGATGCCTTTTATATCTTTCTTTTTCCTGATTGCACTCACTAGGACCTCCAATGTTATATTGAATAAAAGTGGTGATAATGGACAGCCTTGCCTTGTTTCATATCTTAAAGAAAAGGTTTTTAGTTTTTTTAGTTTTTTTAGTTTTAAGTATATTATTGACTGCAGTTTTGTCCTTTATTATGTTAAGGTACTTTCCTTCTAAACCAATATTAAGTACTCTGATCATAAATGAGTGCTGCATCTTGTCGAAGGCTCTTTCTGCATCTATTGATATGATCATATGATTCTTATTTTTAATTATATTAATTTATTAGAATATGATGAACCATACCTTTGCCCTGGGATGAAGCCCGATGATCGTGATATATAATCTTTTTAATATGTTGCTGTATTAAGTTCACTAGTATCTTACTTAAGATTTTTGCATCTGTGTTCTTGAGAGATATTTGTCTGCAGTTTCCTATTTCTGTTATCTTTAGCTGGTTTTGGTATCAAGTTAGTACTGGCCTCATGAAATGAGTTGGAAAATATTGCCTCCCCTTCAATTTTTAGGAAGAGTTTGAGGAGAATAAGCACTTAATCTTTGAATATTTGGCAGAATTCGCTGGCAATGTCATCTGATCCTGTGCTTTTACTTTTTGGTAGGTTTTTGATGATTACTTCAATTTGCATATTGCTAATAGATCTATTTATATTTTCAAGTTCTTGATTCATTTTTGGAAGGTGGTATCTTTGTTAAGTATTTGATCATTTCTTTTAAGTTATTAAATTTAGTGTTATATAATTTTTCATTGTATTCTTGTATGATCCTTAGTATTTCTGTGGTGTCTGTCATCATTTCTCCTCTTTCATCCTGTTTCTGTTTATTTTTGTCCTTTCTCTTTTTTCTTGAGTTAGCCTAGCTATGGGTTTGTCAACCTTCTCAAAGAACCAGCTTTTTGTTGCATTTATTTTTTCTATTTTTTGTTTGTTTTCAATTTAATTTATTGCAGCTCTAATTTTGATCAGTTCTCTCTTTCTGCTGACTTTAGGCTTCATTTGTTCTTCCTTTTCTAGTTTCTTTTTTTTTTTTAGTTGAAGCATTAGGTTGTTAACTTGGGCTTGTTCTTGATTTTTGCAGATAGGCTTGTAATGATATGATCTTTCCTCTTATGACTGCTTTTGCTGTATTCCAAAGTTTTGATATGTTGTACTATCATTATCATTTGTTTCTATGTTTCTCTTGATGTCTCTTATTATTTCTTCTCTGATTCAGTCATTCTTCAGTAGTATGTTATTTCATCTCCATGTATTTGTGGTTCTTCCTGCTTTCTTTTCACAGTTGATATCCAGCTTCAAAGCTGGATCTGAGAATATGGTTGCTATGATTTCAACTCTCTTATATTAGTTGAGGCTATCTCTGTGTCCCAGTGAGTGGTCAATCCCTTAGAATGTTCTATGTGCACTACAAAAGAATGTATAAGCAGCTGTTTTGGGAAGAAAGGCTCTTTAAATGTCAATTAAATCTATTTTATCTAATGTCTCATTTAAGAATCTAATTTCCTTATTGATTTTCTATTCGGATGATTTCTCTATATTCAACAGTGGCATATTTAGATCCCATACTACGATGAAGTTTGGTCTGTTTCTCCCTTTAGTATGTTAGTCATTACTTTATATATTTTGGAGCTGCATGACTGAAAGCACATATAATAATAAGTGTTATATCTTCTTGGTGTATGATTCACTTTATAATTATTAAGTGTCCCTCAGTATATTTCTTTAATTTTTTTTTGATTTCGAAGTCTATTTGTCTGATATTAGTACCATTACTCCCACTTTTCTCTGAATGCCATTGTCCTGAAATATAATTTTTCACCCTTTCACTTTGAGTCTAAATTTGTCTTTGGAATGGAGATGTGTGTCCTGGAGGCAGCATATGGTTGCCTTTTGGTTTTTATCCAAACTGTAACTTTGTGCCTTTTTATTGGGAAGTTCAATCCATTTTCGTTTAGAGTAATTATTGAAATATGAGGTTTTCTTATAACCATTTTATGTTTTGCTTTTTGGTAGTTCGGTGTTACCATTGTGTCCTTGTCCCTATATATCTGTTTTTTGTTTTGTTTTTATTTATAGTATTTTGGTTGGATTTAGTGAATTTTTCCACTGGTCCTTTTTGTTTTATGTTATATACATCTTTTCTGAATCTTTGGCATGTTCCTACCATTATGAATATGTATAGGATTTATATATATAGTAGTCCATTTTTTTCTGTGTGTGCCTTATGTCCACTGTCATTTTCAAATTTGGATCTTTGAATGCACCACTCCTCCTTTTCACTCCTTGTCTCAATGTGTCCCTATGCATGTTGAACATTCATTACTATGTTGCTATAGCAAATCACTTCTTACTATTTAAGCTTATAATGTCATGTTCTTAGTAAGGTTAGCAATACTCTGCTTCTATCTGCCTGCTCATTGTCATATATATATATTTGTCATTTTGTTTTAGTTGAGCTGACCTTTTTATTATTTCCTGTAATGCAGGCCTTGTAGTGGAGAAAACCTTCAATTTTTGTATGTCTGGAAAGGTATTTATTTCTCCTTCATATCTACAGGAGAGCTTTGCTTGATGCATTATTCTTGACTGGTAGTTTCTTTTATTTAATAGTTTGAATATTTATTCTACTCATTTTTTGGCTTGAAAGGTTTACGCTGAGAAGTATGAGGATAATCTAATGGGCTTCCTCTATAGTTTACTGCCTTCTTTTCCCTGGCTGCCCAGAGAATTCTTTGTCATTGATTTTTGGTAATTTTAATACAGTGTGTCTTAGGGAAGGCTTTTTTGAGTTGAAATAATTTTGTGTTCTTTTGACTTCTTAAATTCTAGGCTCTATCTTATTCCTTAGATTTGGTAAACTTTTGTCAACTATTTGTCTGAAAATTCTTTCTAATCCCTGCTCCTTTTCCTGTTGTTATAGAATACCCACTATTCTTATGTTTCCTCTCCTTTTGGGATTAGCTGGTCCTTTTACTACTCTTTCGTTATTTTTCTATCTTCCGTTTCTCTCTGTTCTTTATGATTTATTTCTAGGTTTCTGTCTTTGATATTACTGATCTTTTCCTCCATTTGGTCGATTCTATATCTCAAGCTTGCTATTTAATTTTTCACATGTTTTAGTGTGTTCTTCATCTCCAGAAGTTCTATTTGGTTCTTCTTGAGGGTTTCAGTCTCCTTGCTAAAGAATTAATTCTGCTCATCTAATTTTTCTTTATTTTCTAAATTGTCAATATGAGTTGTTTTGGATCTCACTGAGTTTTTTTTTTTTCAGAAGTTTCATTCTGAATTCTCTGTCATTCAAGGCACATAGTTCTATGTCTTTAAGCTTATTTTCTGGAGATATTTTTTTTCTTTCTGAGATGCCTTGTCACCTTGGTTGTTCATGGTATTTAATGGACTATTCCTTTGCCTGGGTATTAATGGAACTGTGTTCTGCTTTTGTATCTGAAGGAAGAATGATTTTATAAAGGTGTCTCTTTAGCCTACTGCAAAGAAGGCATTTTTCTTTTAGTTTCCAGTAGGTGGCATCTTAGCCTTTTCGATTCTTGCTGTATACAAAGTCTTAATAATGCCTTTGTTTTTTATATTCAATCATGCTCTCTACTCTCAGTCTCAGTCCCTGTTACTGGTAGCGACATTTTCCGTAGCGTTTGCTCAGATTACCCTGGGGCTCTTGGAGGGTATGGGGGACCAAGGTCCTCTGGGTTGGGGGATGGGGGTTGCAGCTCAGTCTCACATTTTGCAACCACAGCTGGTAATAACCAACCGTTGTTTCTCTGCCATCCCCACTTCTTCACTTTCTGTCCTGATGCCTGAGCACTGCCACCGGCTGGGTGGAGCTTATAACTCTCCCAGGCAGGGCTGCTCCAGGAACCCACTGCATCTTCTCCACTACCCCTCTGTCTGCAGGGGGCTCTGTCTCCAAGAGGCAGCTTCTTTCTTTCTGTCTACAGACCAACTCCCTGGGTTTTGACCCGTGGTAGCTCTCATGCTCAGATACCACACTCAGATGTGCTCGTGTGCAGTTTGGGCGTTGAGCTTTAGATTTTCAGCTCATTGTTGTTTTAAGGGGAGAGATCTGGGGCCGTCTCTCACTCCACCATGTTTCAGATGTCACTCCCCTCAGTATATTAATTTTAGATTTAAATTACTCACACGTGATTTCTGTTGTTTGCAATCAAGAACCAAATACGCACTGTATCATTTGTAAGATAAGCATACTATTAGTAGACATCTCATTGAGTCATTATGAAGCTTTCATGAAGACACTCATAAGTTTTCACGAATTTCTGGTCAAGATTGCAGAGTAGGTAAATGCTGTGTTTGCTTCCTCTCATGACAACACCAAAATTACAGCTAAACTACAGAACAACCATTATTTAAAATCACTTGAATTTTAGCTGGTTAAATTCTTATAACTAAGGACATACAGAGGAAACCACCTTGAAACTGAAAGAAGGGGCAGAGTTGTGGAGCAACCTGATCCAACACTCGCATGTGGCACTTAAATATTTGGAGGAATATCTTGACTGTCTAGGTCGCCCTAAAGCAGCAAAGGATTTCAGCCTCACACCAGACACCTCGGCCCAGAGTTCCTCTGCCAGAAAAAGAAGGCCTCACAAAATACGGATGCAAAAATCAGCAGAGATTGTGGCTGAGTTAGACAGAAGGCTGTGGCAGTCCTAGGCATTTTACTTAAAGGACCAGTGCCTGACATTACTTGCTGATGAACTAGCTCTGACCTCTGTCATTGAAGCAGCCACTGAAAAGGTGCCAGGGACACATGGGAAAGAAATGAATTGTGTGGATTCAGAGCAAGAGCAGGAGGGGAAGCTTTCTCCCAAACAGAATTGTTAGGAGAAAGCATGGTTCCTTTGTTTAGCCCTCCCACTGAACCAGCATGCAAACACAGCCTGAAACCACATCTGAGTCTCCATCAAGCCTGGCTAACACTGGTTGCCACACTCTGGTGATTATCTGAGATCCACCTCACCCGACTTGCAGGCACTAAAGGAAATACTGCTCTGTAGGGTCACACTGCACAACAGCTCCTCCACTGGTCATGATCAGTCCTCATAACTAATCAGTCTGAGGGTTAATTTCTCCCATTGTCATGAAAATAGAAACTAAGGCTCAACTACAACTGGAGGGAACACACAACCTATACAAGAGACACACCTGGAGTACCCATCTCAGGTGACCAGGAAGACTGTGCCACTGGGTCCCACAGGACACTCATTACATAAAGCCACTCTAATAAAACCCAGAGACATAACAACTCTAACAGATAGAAGTAAACACAAGGAGGTAGCTAAAATGTGAAGACAAAAAATACTGAAGAAAAGGAAAACAAGCAACCTACTAGATACAGAGTTCAAAACACTGGTTATAATGAAGTTGAATGAACTTAGGGCAAGAGTATATGTACTCAGTGAGAATTTTAATGAAAAAAGATAGAAAACATAAAAATGGAGATAGAAAACAAAAAGAACCAGTCAGAAATGAAGACTACAATAGCTGAAATGAAGAATACCTTAGGAGGAATCATCAGTAGATTAGACAACGCAGAGGATCAAATCAGTGAGTTAGGAGATAACATAGCAGAAAACACTCAATCAGAACAACAATAAGAAAAAAAATTCCAAAAATTATTAGAATAGTTTAAGGTGCTTCTGGGACAGCATCAAGCTTACCAACATAGGGATACCAGAAGGTGAAAAGAGAGAGAAAGGAATTGAAAACTCATTTGAAGAAATAATGATGGAAAATTTCCCTAGCCTGGTGAAAGAAATAGGCACACAAGCCCAGGAAGTGCAGAGAGTCCCAAACAAGATGAAAAGGACACATCATAATTCAGATGCCAAAGGTTAAAGACAAAGAGAGGATTTTAAAAGCAGCAAGAGAAAAGCAATTAGTTACCTACAAGGGAGCTCCTATTAGTCTAATAATTGATTTCTCCACAGAAACTTTGCAGGTCAGAAGGAACTGGGAGGAAATAGTTAAAGTGACAAAAAGTAAGGACTTAAACACCAAGATTACTCTACCAAGCAAAGCTATTGTTTTGAATCAAAAAAACAAAGAGCTTTCTAGACAAAAATAAAAAAAAGAAACAAAGAAAAGAAAAGAGTTTATCACCTCTAAGCAAGTATTACAGGAAATGTTACATGGGCTCCTTTAAAAAGGAGAAAAAATAAAAAATAAAAATAAAAAATATGAATAATAAAATGGCAATAACTATATATTTATCAACAATTACATTGAATGTAAATGGATTAAATGCTCCAATCAAAAAGTAAGGTAGCTGGGTCAATAAGAAAACAAGATCATTACACACACTGCCTAAAAGAGACTCACTTCAGTTCGAAAGACACAAACCGATTGCAAGTAAAAAGATGGAAAAAAAGATGATTTATGAAAATGAAAACAAACAAACAAAAAATCTGGAGTAATAATACTTACATCAGACAAAATAGACTTTAAAACAAAGGCTATAGGAGAAATCCGGAAACAACCATCAATGACAGAATGAGTATTTAAAGTGTACACTTTTTTATTTTTACAAGAGTATACAATGTAATAGTGTTCATTTGTAATGATTAAGTGAATGATCAATTTATATGAAACACATATAGAATAAATATTTTTTGAGTGAAAAAAGCAAGTTGTAAACAGAATAAAAAAATTAAAATAAATAAATAAAATAAAGGCTATAACAAGTGACAAAGGACCCAGTAACCCCACTTCTAGGTATTTATTTGAAGAAACCCAGAACACTACTTGAAAGGGAAATGTGAATTCATATGTTTATTGTAGCATTATTTACAATAGTCAAGATATGGAGGCAACCTGAGGGTCTATCAATAGATGAATGAATAAAAAAGAGGTGGTACATATATACAATGGAATATTACTCAGCCATAAAAAAATAATAAAATTGTTGCATCTGCAGCAACATGGATGGACATAGAAGGTACTGTCTTAAGTAAGTCAGAGAAAGACAAATGCCATTTCATTTCACTTGCATAGGGAATCTAAAGAAGGGAATAAGTCAAAACAGAAAACAAACTCATAGATACAGAGACTATTTTGACAGTTGTCAAGTGGGAAGAGTGTTAGAGGGTGGGTAACAAAAGGGGAAAGCATTAAGAAGTACAAATTGGCATTTACAAAATTGTTATGGGGATGTAAGATATATAGTCAATAATACTGTAATAACTATGTGCTGTGTCAGATAGGTACTAGGCTTTATTTGTTTTATAAACATCGACTATGTTGTATACCTGAAACTAATATGATATGTCAATTTAATTGAAAACTTAAAAATATATTTTAAAAAATATAAATTGGTACTTATGAAATAGCCATGGGCATATAAAGTATAGCATAAGGGATATAGTCAATAATATTATAATAAAAATTCTGAAAAATAAAAATGTTTTCACTTAAGTATCTGAAAGTACCTATTATGATAAAATGTTGAAAGAGACTAGGTCATTGCTACAAAGGCAAAATCTATATGTTTTATATACTCAGAAAATTTATGTTTATTAAAAATATTTATGAAATTAATTAACTTCATAAATTTGACCAAACTAGTCAAAGAGAAAACCAGAGTTCATAAGACAAGTACACCAATGACCAGGATTAATAATATAAAATTTTCCTGTTTAATAAAAACTATTGTTTTTTTTAACCCAAAAGAGAATTATTTAAATGTTTTAGTAAAATCTAAAAGTAGATTTCGAGGATTAGATCTGTACATTACACATTAAAGGGTGGAGTTATAAAATGTTTTGATAATTAAAATTACACAAAACCAGAGAAGAAAATTTTCATTAAAAAATTACACCTTATTTTGGGCTCTGAAATATCCAGCCAATTCATCTACATAGATCGTGTTAATAGAATAACTACCACCTTACTTTTCATTTCATGCAGAGTAAATAATATTTTTGTTTCCTGACTATTAAAACCAGTGAAACTCAGTTCATATTTTAGACACTGTGGTGCCACTGTACTTTTCATCACAGACGAAAGTATGTTTATTTAAGCAGTCATTTTGGTAGTTTTCATGTATCATATCCTCCACAAAGTAGGCAGTAATTTACAATGAATCTCTAAGGACAAAAAGGCAAAGAAGCTACTGTGAGAGTAAATACATGGCCTATAATTAATAGTAGTTAGAATTATTTATACTATTTAGACATAGTGAGCGGTGAAACTAATTGGTAGAAGTTTGAAGTTACCCCTAAGGTCCAAATTACCAGAATTTTGTCTATGATTGGTTATTAACATATGTTACAAAATTTGACTTTAACAGTTAAGTAGTCAGAGGCCTCCAATTTTATCTCTTTTTTTTCTTCTGGTAAGAACACTAAACATGAGATTTAATGTTCTTTACAAATTTTTAAGCAAACAACAACTCTCCAATTTTTCCACACCCCATTTCCTGGCTACCAATATTCTGTTCTTTATTTCTATGAGCTTGAACATTTTATATACCTTCTATTAGTGGAATTATGTAAATTTGTCCTTTGTGACTGGCTTATTTCACTTAGCATAATGTCCTCCAGACTCATCAGTGTCATCACACATGGAATGATTTCATTGTTTTTAAAGGCAGAATAATATTCTACTGTGTGTACATATCACATTTTAAAAAACCATTCATCCATCCATAAACAGTGGGTTGGTACTAACTTTTGGCCATTGTGGAAAATGCCACAATGCACGGAAATCTCTGTGAGATCCTGATTTCAATTTTGGGGGGATAGCTATGTCATATGGTAGTTCAACTTTTAATTTTTGAAGAAACTGTTTTTTACAGCAGTTTCACAGTTTTACATTCCTACTAATGTACAGAAGGGTTTCATTACCTCTTCATTCTAATCAACACTTGCGCTATGTCTACATACACACACATATCATGTATTTACATATACTGTATTATATATTATGTATTTGTATACATGTGATAGCTATCCAAAAGGGTTTCAGATATCTCCTTTTGGTTTTAAACTGCATTGTGTTGATGATTAGTGAAGTTGAGCATTTTTCGTATATCTCTTACCCATTTACATGGCATCTTTGGAAAAAAAATATCTATTCAGATTATTGCCCATTTTTAAACTGAGTTATTTGGTTGTTATTAACTTGAAGGACTTCTTTATACATTTCGATTTTAAGTTCTTACCCGATATGTGCTTTAACAAATATTTTCTCCCATTCTGTACATTGCAGATTTAACCTTTTGATTGTTTTCTTTGCTGTGCAACAGCTTTTTAGTTTTACAT